>WHYT01013237.1:123851-160845 GCA_009806455.1 Tetrax tetrax
AGTGAACAATTATTAGATTGGTATTGATTTCCTGAATAAATTACTTTCTTCCACTAGACCAAGCTCGAAATATTGTTTACATATTGCTAAATGGAATGAGTTCACTTATGTATTTAAAAAAAAAAAAATCTCTAGAGATTTAAATATTGTTTTGTCAGTCTCTGGCTGCTGTAAATCTGTGACCAAATTATTCTATATGCTGTGTCTAGCACTGGTGCAGCCAACGCAAAAGCAGTGATGAGTATGCAGTTCACTGTCTGATTTGCCCCTGTTTGAATACATTTCTCCCCATTACATTAGGGTGATTGATGGACGAAACTTGATGCCTTTACTACAGGGAAGAGCTCAAAAATCAGAGCATGAGTTCCTCTTTCACTATTGTGGGTCCTACTTGCATGCAGTGCGGTGGCACCAAAAGGACAGTAAGTATAAATGTTTGTTCCACGGTAACTGCAAAATCCTGAGTTTCTTCCTCTTGATAGCCATCTTGATAATTGACAAATTTATTCCATGGTAGGTATCTATCAGTAATGATGTCCGAGATTCTTGAAATTGTTATGCATGATTTAACAGTGATTCTGGCTAGCTGGATGTCTTACAGCAGAGAAATATGTGTAACAAACCTATAGGATATGGGATTGAGAAGACAGTCTACCTACTACTACACTGGAAATTTAATGTTGCTTTCTTCATATTTGTCATGTTTTCCATCTCCAAAGTCACTGCTCCACACAGAGAATCTGATTTGTGGTGACGGGGGTGCCAGCATGTGTGAGAAGATGTCTCCTTAGTAAATAGCAGTGCTCCTATTTGAAGGCACTTGCTATTTTCCACTATTGTCTTGTAGCTTTGCCATAAGATTTTTTTCCTGCCAGGTGGAGCCATCTGGAAGGCTCATTATGTGACCCCTGTCTTTCATCCACCTGGGGCTGGGGCTTGTTATGGAAAAGGAATTTGCCCATGTTTTGGGGAAGGTGTGACACATCATGACCCTCCGCTGCTGTTTGATCTCTCACGAGACCCTTCTGAAGCCAAACCTCTGTCGGCTGACACCGAGCCCCTCTTTGACATCATAATAAAGCAGATTGGAAGAGCTGTAGAAGAGCATCGCAGGACACTGACTCCAGTCCCAGAGCAGCTCTCTTTGTACAATATCATGTGGAAGCCGTGGCTGCAGCCGTGTTGTGGGACATTCCCACTCTGTTGGTGTGATAAAGAAGGTGACACCACACAAAGTTTAGAATAGAATAAAATCATTAAGGTTGGAAAAGGCCTCTAAGATCTTGAAGTCCAACCATCAACACCATTTGTGAGATGGACGTCTACTAACATGGCCTCTGGCACTGAGTCCTCTGCTGACAAAGCTTTCAGAAAATAACTGTGTCCTTTCTCTCTCTGGGAAGAGAAGTGGATGCAAATAAAGAAAACCAAATGTTGTTCAGAGATTTTCCCTTTCATTCTTTACCACTAGCCAAAGGTCTAAGAAAGTACTGTCTGATGTGGTAAAAGGCTTGAATGGAGACTGGTTTGCAGATTTGCATGTAAGAGCTGTAGAGATACATATCTAAATTCTGCCTAAAGTATGACTGCACAAGGAAGACAATGGGAGAACTCCACAGAGAACCTAGTGTATGGTGTTGAGCAAGCAGTAGTAAAAAATACTAGGCTTACGCAGAGCTCTAGGTGCTCCTTTGTGCCTCTGTAGTCCACAAACCATGGTCATACTCTATCCAGAGGAGTTTGTGTCATTATTGCTTCCTGTACTTCTCTGTTATCTCTGCAGTAATATTGTTGAGATGTTGAGCGACACCTGAGACAGAGTGAATCTGATATAGTGAGGGATTTTCTTCAAGTTGTGAATAGCAGATCTGCAGCTTTAGATGGGTAGCAATAACATATATAACAAATAGTACAGAGTACAAAATGTTGAAGTCCAGTATAATTCTGCAACAGTTAGAAGAGGGAGAGAAGCACTTTTCTTTTCAGAAAGAGGTTCTGGAGCACACTAATTTGGCAAACGGCAATTTTATTGAATATAAGATGCCAATAAAAAAATGTTTTGGATTAATAGCTTGCACTGTTTCAATGTCAGTTCCAAAAAAAAAAAAAAAGGTTCATATGAGAGTCATATTGCAATTAATGTTCAAAAATATTTGGTAGCAGTATACATAGGTTTACAATCTACAACTTGTGAAAATAGGTCTTGACAATACTAGTTAAAAAAAAAAAAAAACAAACCCAAAAAACCCACCCTCCAAATAACCCAAACAAACAACAAAAATCTTGCAGTGGTGTGACCCTAGCCAGGCCTTCTAAGGAGACATAAGTTTACAGTGAAATTGCATATATTTTAGGGCTTTGAATTGTATTAATGACTGACTTCATCCACTCCTGTAAAAAAACTCAGTTTATTGTAAGCATGCTGCTAGAACTCTAAAGAACTGGGGGACTGACCTGAGTAAATGGAAATAGATTATTATAGTTTCTGTTGTTGTTATGTCCCCTCTACACAAGGAATACCCCTGCAAATGTTTTTCTTGCTAGGCCAGTTGATTAATGATTTTATTTTTGTCTTAGTTGTTTTTTTCGTAAGTGACATAGAAGCAACTTTACAAATTTCTGTTTGTGTCATTAAATATTTATGTTCTTCACTACTATAATGTCACTCTGAAAACTAGTCAAAAGTAGAAGGGACTACATGAATGCCAGTATTATTTTTTAGTACTTAGACATGTGCAAAAAGCCAGACAGGAAGTGGCAGCATAAAGCACAAAATAACTCAAAAATTGAGTTTTACCGGCAAAGAATTTGCCTGTATGCAGCAGTAAGTAAACAGCATCTTCCTGTGCTCAAGCACAGTGAAAAAAACAGTTAGCTGAAGGGGAGGAAATACTGCAGGGCTCAAAATGTGGAGATAAAAATCATCTCCTTTTTGCCTTATTGTTACAAAGATCTTTTTTGAAAAAAAAAAAAAAAAGGCTTGGTTTAAAGCTTAGTTAAAGCTTAGTTCTATTGAAGACAATAGGTAGTCACAGCTGTTACCTCTATATTAGGTCACTAGGGTAGTGGTGAGGAACAGGATGGAAAGGTCTGTGCTAGTAGAATAATGTCTCTTCTGCCTCTAGATAGTTTTGTTATCAGAGAAACTTTACAGATGTGGGGGTTTTGAGGGGGGTTGGGTTGGGTTGTTTTTTTTTGTTTAGTTGGGTTTTTTTTAGCACATGCCAGCAGCAGCATGGACACATCTTTCAGTAGTGATAACGTGGTGAGAAAAATGTAAACCATCTAGAAAGGCTGAGAGGAAAGTTTAATCATTTGGACCAAAAGACAGATTAAAGTTAATACTTATGTTATTGGCAACTTTTAAAGATCCCTCTTTCCCAAAGCATGATGCAATTTTTGAGAAATACAACTTTTTCAAGAAATACTTTTTCAAGAAAAATCTTTGCACCAGAGGCATCACAAGATGTTAAGTAATCATACAAACTAAGTAGTATAGTCAAATAGGTATGAATAAAAAATTTGAAAACTTATAAAAAAAACTTAATATAGTCGTAAGTGCAAGGAGGTCAACAAGTTAAAAACTGCCTCCAAATAGCTCCTACTGACTTCTCTAGAACACTGACAAATTCAGCATTCACTGTATTCAAGTAACTCAGAGAACTGAAATGTCAACAAACAAATAGATGAGAGCTCTTCTAAGTAATTGCTTCAGGGTACAGTGTATGAAGGGTAGAGTTAAGTTCTGAAAGAAGTAGGGGAGTGGAATACTAAACTTTCAGTTCTTGGGAGCGGGGGAAGAAAGTGCCATTAATATCTTCAGCACAGGTAAGTCTACCTTTCCTGAAAATGCGACAAAGAAGAAAAGACAACATCACAGAAGAAAAGGGGGAGAACAAGCTAGTTCTGTTATGCTACCTGGAAGGCTGGAAAAGTATAGTGGGAAAAACAAAACCCTGGGGGCTCCGAGTGCTATGTTGTTGTTATTTATAGCATCTATTGTGAGGCACTTGAATACAGCAGTGACAGGCTTTATACAAATCTGCACAGAATAAACTGGATAGGGAATCCAGCAAAGGCAGTGGCCATGTTGTTCCAGTATTTCAAGAATAAGGACTTTGTACTCTGCCTGGAATTCATGTGAAACCTGCATGACGGTTACAGTTTGTTGGCAGGGATCCCAGGTGGTTTCTGTGCCGGAGACAGGGGGTGGGGAAGGGAGAGTAAAAGGAAAAGGAGCAAGTCCCAGCCCCCTTCCTCCCACACGCGTCCGAGAGGATCAGGACTGCTCAGCACGCCAAAGAGGAAGAGGTATTTCAGAGCAAGAAGAATTGTTGAGAGGAGGGTTTGTTTTCCACATTGTTAAAAGAAATTGGCCCTTTTTAGTAGTCTTGATCATTTATTGTGGTGTACTGGCTTACAGAGGGAATTAGTATCTGATTTTTTTCTCGTATTCCTGTAAGTAACTTTGCTGATTTCTAGAGGCTGATGTTAGATTTATGGATTAAGCCATTTTTTTCATTTATCAGCTAAGGAAACTGGACAAACCCTAGGGTTCAGTACTGGGTTAGTGACACTCCTAGTGAGAGCTCTGCTTTCAGAAGGAATCATCCCATAAAAGAAAATGCATATTTAAATCGTTGCATTTTGGTTTTTTTTAAACAAGTTTGATATTTGTTCTCATCCTTTAATGTTAGCGTTCCTAAAATAGTTTGCAGTAAATCAGGAAGCACTGATTTTAATTATGCCACTGCCGATGGTATTAAGACCCAAATATCTCTTAATACCACCACTGCACCTCTCTGATTCAAAATTCACAGCTTTTCTGAGGAGCTGTACAAAGTCTCTGTCTAAATACCAGTGTGCCTGCCATCACCAGCTGGCTGTGCTGCATGAGCCTGTGGGAAGAAAGTGGAAGATAGCAGAGCTGTTGTACCAGCTTGGAAAGCTTACCAATGCCCATGGAGAAATCAAGGGATTTCTTAGATGTCCAGATTTGTCTGGTTCCTTTGTTCCACTATAGTTCTCAAGGACTGTGATAATCCTCAGCTACTCAGTGTAGGACTGAGAACATTTTCATCGCAATAGCTTTGGCTTAATCATGTATCCTGAGCCCTATAAACGCAATACTGCGTTCCATTCGCTGAGAAGGCAGAGCTCTGCCTTCATTGTTAAAGCACCTTAAAGAAGTTCCCATTATTCATAAGGACCAGAGCCATTGCTAGTTCTTCCTTCTCACAGGTTAATACCTTCATGCACTTGCCTGGTCCTCACCTCAGCTCTGTCCTATGGGGCCACAGTTCATTGGGGCTTTGGGGGAACTGCTCCCAGGCTATGATTCTGAGGTATTGCTACCATACATGTGAAAGATTTGAGCTCCTACTAGTGAGTCATTTGCTTCACGTTAATACAGCCTGGTTTTTAAAGCATGACATTAGGCTTCTGGCATCTGCATTCGCAGCAAGGTCCTGCTTCAAACAGCTAAAGCGTTGGGTCAGAGGGATCTTGCAGCTTTCCCACTAATCTCTGACTCAGCTAGCAGGCAGGGAGGATGAACTCTCAGTACTGCCCTTCACGATCTTGCCAATAGATAGCAGGAAGTGTCATCAGTTCTATGGAAAATTCCACATTAATAGAGGCCAAGTTGTTTTTTTTCTCATTTCCTATATTGTCTCAGCCATAGCCAAAGCTTCAACCTGATCTAGTTGAAGATGTCCCTGCTCCGGGCAGTGGGGTTGGACAAGATGACCTTTGAAGGTCCCTTCCAACCCTAACCATTCTATGATTCTAGATGTTACTTGGAAAAATCATCAATGGACCTCAGATTCTGACTCTTTTTATACTGTTTTCCTGATCAGAATAACATCATCTGCTTTTTCTGTTTGTTTGTTTGTTTGTTTTTAATCTTATGACTCATTCTTTGAAATGCATAGGGCAGGATTATACTCTGCTCTGGCCAGTTTAATATTCCTCAGATATTCAAGGTAACTGTAACACTCATGTACCAAAAAGGCAGAAAAAAAATTCTCTCAGGAAATGCTATGTTTTCCCACTGGAGAACGTACTGATTTTGGAGAAAAACAACCTACAGGTCTTTCATTAGTAGAGATAGAACTTTTCAGTTCTCTGTGTTCAGAAGTGACTTTAACAAACATGCTTTTAGTTGTTATAGAAAGTAAATATTCGTATTTTCAATCTGTTCCTTAATAGAGCTGGCAATATCTTTGGTTTTGCGCTGGATTGAAATGGAAAGAAGTGTGGAAAAGTAGAGATTTCTCATGGACAGGGTATTTCAGGTGTTTATCTCTTTTCACAGTGAAGGAATGAATGTCATCTCTAATATACTTCAGTGTACAGTGTGGAAAGATGAGCATATGCCAGTCATCGTGGAGCTCGTTTCTCATGCGTACTTCTGCGCATGAGTGTTCACATGATTCCAGTGTGGCATTTTCTGCAGATCCCTTAGTCTGTGGCCATTCACAAGGAAAAGGAGTACATTTCTCAAGTCATTCTTTGTTCAAAGCAGTTATGTGCACTCTCTATTTCGGCAAGCATAGGAAGTTACTTCCACTCATAAAATTTGCCTTGCCAAAAATTAAATATTTAGAAACTGAAAGATTATTTCTAGATTTTTAAAGTCCAGTTTGAGTTCATAGACTTGGTAGGTAGAAAAACTGGTTTGTTAAATTTATAAATGGGATTAAGCTTTGAAGTTCTTTAAGGAAAGAATCATAATGATATTTATGTTTCTGGACAGTTTTTACTAACATTCAGATAGAAACAGCTCCTTGAATGTACTAGATGGCATCCAAACCTAAGAATGTTACAATCCCTTCCCTAAGAATTACACTGCAAATATTACTTTCCAGGATGGCTTTTCTTTGAGGTGTCTTTTGTAGTTTCAAAGCTCTGTGAGCTTTTTTTTTTCCTGGACTTTAAAGATAATTTGAGGTTAAGTAAAGAGTGAGATACTAGTTTTACTTCTCATTACCTTCTGTTTGTAAAATGGTGAAAACCTTCCTTTCAGTGAACTCCAACAGTTCCATGCATTTATTGAGTAATTGGCACCTTTACCATTTCTTTAAAAGCGTGGGCATTTAGCCTTCTTGCCAAATGTTTACAAGTCCTCCTGGAGTTGTTGGCAGCTGGGAACAGGTCAGACCAAGCAGCAGCGCATGCAGTTTGGAACTCTCCTCAGAAGTGCCCTTTCTGCCTTCCAGTGTCAGTTCAACGAGGTTCTGCAAGCACGCATTTAGGAATGTAGGGCCTTCATCAAGCCCTGGTAGTTCAGCCCACCTTTGATGTAGCCAGGTGCAGGCAGCGGCAAGATGATTGCGGTAATGCAGGGCAGATAATGACTAACCTCACAGACAAGATCACCAGAGCTGCTGGGCTCTGATTTTATTTTTTTTTCCTTTCTTTCCTTTTCCACCAGAATTAATGTGACCAACTATGTATGTGTTTCATACAAGGGGAAACCATGAAGTTTACCAGGGGAAACAATGGTAAGAAAAGACATTCGCTAAGGGTCTTTCCTGGCTTTTAAATGTTGTGCTTAAGAAAATTTAAACAGATGTCTCTCTTCCCCCTCTTCCGCCTGAAACTCATGGAGAATCTAAGAGCAGATAACAGAGGTTTAGATCTATTGGTATTTCAAAGCTTTTTACCCTACTGTTATAGGACATGGTGGTTTAGGAGTGTATATGTAGTATATAGTAAAGTACATTCACTAAGCAATGTCATAAATGCAGTATCTATTAATCAACTAGCAGTCAGTAGATTTGTTCTAGCATATGTATTTTACTGCAGGTGAACATCTCTAAGCTGCCTCTTGCAAACACCTTGAGCATTGAAGAGGAGCTGAGATATCCTTAGGATCTTCTAGGAAGATAGCCAAAGTTAAGCCCATTGCTGCACCCTTGAAGGAGCACTTTGCAAATGCTGTGTGTAGCACTGGGTGAAGCAGATGCAATAGTCAAGGCATTGCCATCATAACCAGTGTGCCTCCACACCAAGCACCTCCATGCTCCTGTCCCACTCATTCCAGGAGCCTTAACAGGAGCGTCCAACACCCCTGAACAAGGGGGGCCTCAGGAGACTTGCAAGCAGGCGGCCTCTCATTCTACTGGAAACATCTGCTGAGATCAGTGCAAATCTCGATAAAGAAATGCACACACAAAATTCCTGTGTAAATTAAAAAAAAAATATTACCGGTTTTAGAAAACTCAGTAACTTTTGTAATTATTCAGGAGCTCCATCTGCTGGCAATATTTGGTAGCTGTTTGCATCTATACTGAGTCCTCATAAAACTTTAAGAATAATCATTTAAAGTCTATTGTAAAGAAATAACAAATGTTTTTGTTATATTACCTCGTCACTTTTAATTTCAGGAGATGTCGAAACATTTGGCTAATTTTATGCTTGTTTCCAAGAACCTGCATATCAAATCCTTCAAAACCCAATTTTTTACTGATACTGGCTGATGATCTTGGTATTGGAGATCTGGGTTGCTATGGCAACGATACAATAAGGTAAGTATGTATTCTACAAAATAAATTATCCTTTCCTGGTGAATTTCAGTGGGAAAAAACACTGATGATACTTAGTATTAAAAAACCAATTATAAATGGATTAGTTTATCTAGATACAATTCTTTTCAAACCATGTACAAAAAAATGTTCTACTAATTCCTACTGGAGTAGGAACTATAGTAGTAACTATAAAAGCATGATTGAGCAACTTTCTTGGACTTTTTACTGTATATGTTGAAAATTAGAATTTTGCAAATGTGTCCATGCATTGTATTTGTCAGGCATGAGTATAATTTTTAAGTTTCCACTACTCCGGGGTTGAAATATCAAGGATTAAGATGAGGACTTAATAGAAGCTAACAACTCTAGTAGGCTTGTTGTGACAGTTCAGTCTATATGATATATAGTGCAGTTATCAGTCTGTATATAGATTGATTGAAAGAATTATTGTACATATATCCTGTGTTTATTTTAACCTATTGTAGCCTTGGAAATTGTGTTGTACTGTATCTATTAATGGAATTTTTTTTCACTGTTCTGCATGAGCTTCTGATGGGATAGACCTGAAATACCTTTTCCTTTTTTTTTTTTTCTTTTTAGTAAATAATAATAAGACATTTATCTATGGACAATTCATCTCTAAAGAGTTGAAGTATCTCAAAAATATATAAAATAGAGCTTTCCTAGTTGAGTTGTAGATAAATAGAGTGTTTTGTAAGTTTGATGGTGATGTCCTTGACAAAACTAGGAGGAGCAGGATACCAGGAACTTCTGTGTAATAGACTTTTATCAGAGATGGGATTTTTCTCTTTAGGACCCCTAACATTGATGGCCTGGCAAAGGAAGGGGTGAGACTTACTCAGCACATTGCTGCGGCTGCTGTCTGTACTCCAAGCAGAGCAGCTTTCCTGACTGGCAGATACCCCATCAGATCAGGTAGGGCTTTTCTCTAATGGTTCGCTGCAGTTTGTCTAGACATTGTTGCTATTAAAAATCCCCTTAAATAAACCATTTTAAAGACTAGTTAATCTAAGGATTTTGGGTCTCGGTGAGGTGGGTGAAAATAAAGATGACTAGATTTAGACCTTGATTTCTATGTGAAAATCCCCACATAAAGCACATTTAATGTGGCTAAATGACAACACAGAAATAAGTGAAAGTCCAAACAGCACAAAGTACCCAGAGTAGAAACATGAAGAAGAAAATTGTGTAAATACTGCATGTTCAGTTGTATTAAGATTATATTAAGTAAAGTGTAGTATTTTGAATATCCTGACAAACTTTTTCATAGTGAAATGTGTCAGACTGTGGAATAGTTCTTAATAGTTATTTTTAAGACAGATTTACTTCAGCCATGTAAATTCACAACAGAAAACTTCAGCTACTACATATGGCAGTAATAACCAGCGTAGCTCGCCAGATGTGATTCTCACTTGCTAAAGGAGAAATGTAATAATGAACTGTACATTTCAGAAGCATGTACCCTTGATGCTGCAAACCTTTTGTTTTATATAAAACTTATTTTCTTTTTTTTTTTTCCCTTTTCTTTTTTTTAACATTATATTTGGATAGAACTTCTGTTGTATGAGGTTGCCTAACATCTGAACATAGGCATCTTAGTGCAATTTGTAGACACCTCAGGATAGCTGAGGCATTGGCATGGGACTAGCAGATAATGACATGGGGCTTGGAGGAGGTATTGTTCTGAGGATCAATCAGAATATCCCAGGGTGTACTAAACGGCTGATTAGAAGGTACTAAACTTAGGCAACTAAGTCCCGTTCATTAGAACGAACAACTTGAGAAGGCTGAAAAGATTAAATCTGGCTTGTTTTATTTAAAGACTGTTACTCCTCTCTAGGCATGGCATCCAGCACTCAACGGCAGATTCTCTATTGGAATGGGTGTTCTGGTGGGCTCCCACCAAATGAAACTACTTTTGCCAGAATACTGCATGAGCAAGGTTATTCTACAGCACTTGTAGGTATGAGACACAGCAACTTGCCATATTTACGTTGCATGTTATTCAAATGAGGCTACTTCAGTAGATATTTTTCTTTGCCAAAATGTCTAGAATCAGTTAAATTAGAGTTTCTTGTATGCATAGCTTTCAAAATCAGCAGGGTTTTCAGAATGCTATCCACAAGCCCCAGTGTCAGCACAGCAAAGCTGATAAATCCAAAATGAGGATGTATGGAATACATAGAAGTACACTGCAAACAGAAGTAAATAGAAATGAAAGAATCTTGTTTGCCCAGTACAGATTGCTTTAGGAGGGACCAACAGAGATATTCACTGATCTGTTAGAGCAGAAAAACGTCTGCCAGTTGGTACCCAGACACCAGAGTGGCGTTAATTGTGTCTGGTGGCTAAATTTTCTGTTATTTACACATCCTGCTTATTATCACAGTTAAGACTCTAAAAGTGCCTTATTTTCTGCAAGAAGAAACTGACAAAAAAAAAAAAAAAAAAAAAAAAAAAAAAAAGCTGACTTCAGTGGGGGTTTAGTTCAGAATACATGTCCAAAAAAAGAAAATCCTATTAACTCTTTGCTAATTTTACCTGAACAGCAGTTAAAGGCCATGTCTTTCAAGAACCTCTCATTTTTAAACTATTTTTGGTATAGTCAAATGTGTAAGGCACTTAATTGTAATTACTGTGATTTTCACACCTCTCCTTGTCTCCAGCACACCGAGCTGTCATTTAGTTCCTAAATTGAAGTGAGTCTTAGTGATGTACTGACTTCACACAAACCTGTGCAAAGATGAACTTCCCCTAGCTCACTGCAGTCTGGTACGGCTTATACAGTAAACTACATTCATATACACAAGCACAGAGCTAGCTGGCAGTTCTCAGAAGTTATTTGTGTAGGTAGGAGCCCCCAAGCCCAAGGTTATAGACTATCTGTTCTTCAATGTCAGGATAATTACACTGCGCTGTAATATGACTTCATGAAGGTTCATTATCAGTGCTTGACACATTCTGATATGTCCAATTGTATTGTAGAATTGAAATGGCCTGGTTTTGCTACTCATTTTAGGATGTATATAGATACACAGAGCTAATATGTGTACTTCTTCTTCCTGAAATTTGTTCCTGGACTGTGAAGGTCAGATAAAACTTGTCTGTAAATTAGTTCATATTTTTGCACTTAGCTGTTTCTTTTGGCACAAGAATTTCTCTGGTTTCTCCTCATCAGGCTACGCATTAATGAATGCCTACTTCATCATGTGAAAAATAATAAGCACCAACTATTGCAGCCATGTTTGTTCTTTATTCAGGGAGGTGTCTGAGCTGAACCATTGCCCCATGTGGAATTTTAACAGATAGGTGAGGAAAACCATGTTTTAGGCAGACAAAGTGCCAATGCATGATTGCTTCCTGAGACTTTCCCCATTACACACCAGCTCTCTCTCCTCCCTTGGCTGCCCCTTGACAGAAGAGTGCAGCCAACCTATTAGAAATACGGGCAGACACACCCAAGAGTAATGATATTGGATTTAAGATCTTCATTTTATATTTTCAGGTAAGTGGCATATGGGTGTGAACTGCAAATCGCGCCGTGATCACTGCCACCATCCTTTAAATCATGGCTTTGATTATTTTTATGGGATGCCTTTTACCCTTTTGAATGAGTGTCAAGGCACAGATGACCCTGAACTGGCCAAGTCTTTGCAAGATACGTATTGGCTTTACACACAGATGATCATCTTTGGGTTGCTTACTCTTTTGCTTGGAAAACTTACCAATTTATTCTCATTGAAATGGAAAATAATTGTATGTCTGGCCATATGTGGTCTCCTGTATTTCATCTCCTGGTTCTCCAGCTATGGTTTCACCAAGTACTGGAACTGTATCCTGATGAGAAACCATGATATCACTGAGCAACCGATGAATGTAGAAAAAACTACTTCTAATATGCTGAAGGAGGCAGTTTCATTCATTGAAAGGTAACCAACACAAATTGTATCATATTTTAAGGATTTTTTTAAAATAATATGATTCCTGTGTCATACACCACTAAGTTAGGCAGCTGGCATGCTGAATTACCCATCCTGATGCTGGCCAGTAATTTGTTGTTTTCTGGCATCCCCCTACCTGTCAGCATCCAACTGCTATCCTTCATCTTATATATAGTTTGTTAGCTCCTCAGGAAAAGGAAGATGATACTTTTGTTTGTTTTGTTCACCTAATACAAAGGAGTCCTGGCCAAGGACTGGGCCTTCTGCCAGTAGGAACAGAAAAAATATCTTAGCCTGATGAATGGGCTGTCATAGAAAGTGTTATATGAAGTTAATGTTTTACAAACAGGAGAGTGACCCTGAGTTTTGTTTTGTTTTCCAAAGGTGTCCTTCATTTACAATACTATTAGTAACCTCAAATGGAATTGAACAAACCACTAAGTTTTTAAAAGTATTCATGTGTCAAGTCTGGGCATATTCCTGGAAAAAAATTGTAATAATTCTGTCAGGGTTTACAGGTTGTTTGGTTTTTTAAGGGAAGCTGGGGTAAGCTAAATTTCTTCTGTGAACCTCTGAGCATAGATGACTTCAGGTTCCTAGGATAACCTGCATGGCCTGATGTTAAAGTGATATGGTTCCCCTGTGCAAGCATTGTTGTATCTGCCTCTTCCATAAGAATGTCTCAGATGCTCAGTGACATCCATATTTAAGTTTAAGCAAGCAGGTCCTATTCTTGCCTCTGAGAGTGTGTCAGTCTTTTGCCTATGAACTTGCCTAGTTATTTATTTAATATTCTACATGTCTAATTTGGGACCAGAGAAAGAAAGGGCCCATTACTGTTTTGATCTTGTATTCTATATTAGAACCACAATCTTTGAAGAGTGTTTTAATCCCCTCTGTTTCCCAAAACCTAAAAAATGCAAAGATGTCAAAATAAAAAAAAAAAGTTGTAGACCCCAATAATAACTTTTGTGATAGTCACTACCATGTCACTATTATGTTTTTATTTGAGTGACGGTTTGCAGAGAAATGAGTATTCATTTATTTTCTTTCAGAAGCAAGCATAGACCATTTCTTCTCTTGGTTTCACTTTTGCATGTTCACACCCCGCTCATTACCACCAAGAAGTTTCTAGGGAAAAGCAGACATGGCCTATATGGAGATAACGTAGAGGAGATGGACTGGATGGTGGGTAAGTGGTCTTCTTGAAGAACATCCTTCATCTATTTGAATGTGGAAAATAAATTAAAGGAGTGATCACAGAACTCCCTTTTTGTATATGACAAAAATCAGTGAACATACTGTGATACACACTTAGCTCCAGAGACTGCCATTCCATTCCAACACCTCATTTTTTCTTTCTGAAGATGAAAGCCCAAACTTTTATTGTGAGGATTTGTTCTTTCTATTTTTAATTGATACGCTTCTGTGCTGCAGTGTTAAATGCAGTCAAATAATCAAATATGTGCTTGATCACATTGTTAATCAAGCTGTTAAACAAAATGTATGACACTTCTCTAGCTCTGTCTAGTCTCAGAAGATATAACTGTTGCTGCTGCTGAATTCTACATTATATGGTATTTGGTTTGTGTACTTGCTCCTTTTATCAAAGAATAATCCTTGGAGCAGAAACCAGAATTCCTTTCTAGCTAAAAGGTCAAGTCAAAAAGTTAAGGAGTTCCACTTAATAAATTGTGTGAAGTCAGTCCCTCGTGAAGACTCACTTAGAGTTAAATCTAGGCTCTGAATGTCAATTAAGTTAGGTTTTCAAACTAAGCCTTACTTAGTAGTTCCTTTCTGCTTCAGTGGGAAGGGAGAGCAATAGCTCCTGTTTGTATCTAGTCAAAAGCGAAGACCCTGTTGCCAAGGAATTCACCTCCTTTCCAGGCCAAGGTTCAATCTCTGAACTTTTTCTTCCTCCAGTAACCGTGTTTACAAAATTATATTTTGAGAGGAGCGCTGTTGCTTTTCATGGGCAGGATAAGAACCTCTGCAAGATCCAGTTGAACCAGAGGATTTGCTATGCTACTTTTCCAAATTTTTAGCACTAGTCACCTTCAGGCAGGCACAGGCTACGCAAGCAGAGCTGGATAGCAGAAGTCCAATGGTGTAAGGAACGTGCCTCGTATAGGCCAAACAGGATGACAGCTAGTAAGGCACGAGTCTCCAGGGTTGGACAGCTAAGTAAGAGATGTGGGGTCTAAATCAGAACCAATAAGCCTAGACTAAATCTAAACTCTTTCTGAGGGGAGGTGTCTATTTTTAGTATAGGTCAATAACTAGTTTGATGAAGGAGGCACAGGAAGTCTATAGAGGAAAAGAGACAGAGCAAAAGAGTCGATCACTGGCTTATGTTTTTTCCTTGCTTACTTCAGCTTTTGCTGCTGCTTCTGTAGCTATGGAAACTGTTCTTGGTGAATATATTTGATGCAGTAGGTGGTGAAGACCAGCAATCAAAGATAAATCATATTCTGTATAAACATTTGACACTATCGGTACCAAAAGCATTCCTTATGAGGTTAAGTTTGAATTACAGTTTGCAAAGCTTTAATACTGACATCAGGAGAAGATTTTGGTTGATAGTAAGCAGCCTGATCTCAGAGTCCCTGATCAGTTCCTGGTGAGAGACGGCAGTTTTATATGATTAGGAATCTAGGAAGCACTATTATTTAAGTTTTTTAAGATGCTTGAAGCTGTACAGTGGAGACACCCCTTGACTCAGAGAATTTACAGCATAAAGCTGACAGAGTATTCTGAGTAGCTTGAATAAGGCAAGTGGAAAGATTCTGCCTTTGCTGAATTTTGAGCCAAGACCTAAAAAATTCTAACTGCATCTCCAGACATAATTATGATGTTTTGCTTTGTTTATAGGCAAGCTTCTAGATGTTATTGACAAAGAAGGCTTGAAGAATACAACATTCATTTATTTTGCGTCTGATCATGGAGGATCCTTAGAGGCTCATAGAGGAAATGCTCAGTTGGGTGGATGGAATGGGATCTATAAAGGTAAAATTTTGATAGTGTGTACATGCATGACACTTCCTCTTAAAAAGAAAGTGATAGAATAAAATACATCCAGGTAGACTATATTTACTAAACTGTCATGATAATCTTGGAAATTCAGAGCATCAAATATTCATTCTTAAGCCCCCAGACAGGATTGCTTTCACAAAGCTACACCTGACAGCTATATTGTCTAACCTGTTTTTAAAGACCTTCAGTGATTTCCCAGATAATCCAGTTTTCATTGTCTGTGCTACTGGAGGTTTTTTTTATAGAATCATAGAACAGTTAGGGTTGGAAGAGACCTTTCAAGGTCATCTAGTCCAGCCCCCTTGCAAGAAGCAGGGACATCTTTGACTAGATCAGGTTGCTCAGAGCTCCTTCCAACCTGGCCTTGAATGTTTCCAGGGATGGGGCATCTACCACTGCTCTGGACAACCTGTTTCAGTGTTCCACCACCCTCAGTGTAAAAATTTTTTTTCCTTATATCCACTCTGAATCTAACTCCTTCTATTTTAAAACAATTTCCCCTCATCCTATCACAACAGGTCCTGCTGAAGACTTTCTCCTCATCTTTGCTGTAGGCCCCCTTTAGGTATTGGAAGTCCAGTTTAAGGTCTCCCTGGAGCCTCCTCTTCTCCAGGCTGAACAGCCTCAACTCTCTTAGCCTGTCCTCATAGGAAAGGTGCTCCAGCCCTCTGATTGTCTTCATGGCCCTGCTCTGCACCCTTTCCAGTTGGTCCATATCCTTCTTACATTGAGGGCTCCAGAGCTGGTTGCAGTACTCTAGGTGGGGTCTCACCAGGGCAGAGTAGCAGGGGAGAACCACCTCCCTTGGCCTGCTGGCCATGCTTCTTTTGATGAAGCCCAGGATGTGGTTGGTTTTCTGGGCTGTGAGCACACATTGCTGGCTCAAGCCCAGCCTTTCATCCCCCGGTGCCCCCAGGTTCTTCTCCTCAGGGCTGCTTTCAATACATTCTGTACCCAGCCTGTGTTTGTGCTTGGGATTGCCCTGACTGAGGTGCAGGACCTTGCACTTGGCCTGTTGAACTTCATTGCTGCAGTTCAAGCAACAGATCTCATCCTATTCAACAAACTACAGAAAATATATTCTTCCTTTCCTCCTTGCAACAGCCTGTTGTTGCAATATCATAATGTATTTCAATGCTGTTATGTTCCCCCCTCATTCATCCTTTCTTTAGACTACGTTACACTTGTACCTCCTTCTAGTTCCATGTTGTCTTTAAATACTGTAAGCATAGTCTCCAGTCTCAGAGGGTGGCAAAACACAGGAACAGGTTGCCCAGAGAGGTGGTGGATGCCCCATCCCTGGAAACATTCAAGGCCAGGTTGGAGTGTGCTCTGAGCAATCTGACCTAGTTGGAGAAGTCCCTGCTTCTTGCAGGGTTGGACTGGATGACCTTTAAAAGGTCCCTTCCAACTCAAACTATTCTATGATTCTCTCATTCTAAAGGTGAATGTAATTAGACAGAGATTTCAGTAGGAGAGGACAGTGATGAAATCATGCCTGCTTAGAGAGGAGAAAAGAAGAGACAAAGTATCATTTTAGATATTCATAACAGAAAGTCTTTCCCATTTAAGTCCACATGCAGCAGAACAGGGGACATCCCAGTGACACTAACTAGCAATGACTCAAAGATTTTAAAATTTAGTTTAATTCATAAATATCTGTAGAACTCACTACTGCTATTGCTAACAGGGTATTGAAAACAAGGAGATAAATAAGCTACGTGTATGAATAATGAGAACAGCCACTAGTGAATAGCAAAGCATGAGATACCATTATCTTATGTGGCACAAAGATTATTGCACAAGCAGCTGGGCTTCCCCTGTTTATAATCCATCATGCCACCCTGTCAGCCTTTGAAACCAACCTCTGGAATCCTTGCCTCTCAGCTGTGAGTATAAGCACATCTCCTTTGTAGCAAAGTCTGGCATTTCCTAGCAATGCCAGAGGCTAGTATAAACTACCATTCAGCTGATGATTTATTAGCTGAGATAATAAAGAAGCTAGCTTCAAGTTTTGTTTTCCAATTTTCCTGCAACGCTTTCCAGCAATAACGTGTCATTTCTGCCCTTGATAGGAGGAATAATAAAGCAAAGGTCATATAGGTACCTAGGCCTCAACATTTTGCAATTTTTGTTTTCTAAATGGACCCTCAACTTGGAGTTCTGGCTTTAAACTACGTTGTTTCATTAATATCCCCATCCTTGACATCTATAATTCATATCTGTAATTAAGAAAGGGTTCCCACTTTGGAATACCATACAAAGCAATAAATATTTTTACTTGTAAGAGAGTCAATTGCATGATGGAATCAGAGGACTAGAGAAATGCAAGAGAAAACAAGTTAAGAAAAACTCTTTGGATTACCTCAAGACAATTTAAACAGGAATGTAGGTGGAAAGTCTTCATCACTGCAGTGTATTCAGAGCTCTTGCCTATTTACTGCACAGGTTCTGCACTTTTCTGTTTGGGACCACCTCAGAGCATCCCTGGGACTGTAAACTCCTGGAGGGTGATCAAACATTAACACAGGGCCAGCTTGGTTGTCAGCTCACAATCAGAGGCAGCAGACACATTACAAAATGATTTGCAGTCCTGGAGAGTGGTGAGGGGAATTAGGTTAATCTCCCTTCCTCGGGCACCAAGTGAGGCTGCAACCTCTATTCCATTGCCACCAAGTCAGATTTTGCTTTTTATCGATAGCAGACTTTTCTCTTGGGCATGTTACTAGCCAGTGTGGAGATTAGTCTCAGACATGACATTCAATTAAAATTATGAGCCAAAATATCAGAGTGCAGTTGTTCCCCTTTGGCCAAAATACTGCATAGTAGTGGATTGCTATATGTGCCACCCGAGAAATCCATGCAAATAAACAGGTTGATAATACTTAGTTTTGAAGAATGGAATTTGCACTCTTCTCCAGGATTTAGTGTGTTTTCATTGAAGTTATTTGAATATTCTAAAAGTTTTAAAACCTTTAATTATACAGGCATGATAAATATCTAAAATCTTTCATTCTTTCATCTTTTTTGGTACTTTTTACCCCTTTAACAGGTGGAAAAGGCATGGGAGGCTGGGAAGGAGGGATCCGTGTCCCAGGAATAGTTAGATGGCCAGGAGTGTTGCCTGCAGGGACAGTTATCAATGAACCTACAAGCCTTATGGACATTTTCCCAACAGTGGTTCACCTGGCTGGAGGGGCAGTGCCTCAGGACAGGTACAAAGGTGGCTTCATAAATCATACTTGTTCCTCTTTCTTGATTTAGACAGAAGCTGACTTTATAAATCATGCATCTTAACAGCCACAGGTTAAATTCTGTTTGTTTCTTAACCAGGCAATCCTCTAGCTTTCTGTGTAGCTTTCCGCATGTTGTGTACTTATATGGAGAAGGCAAAAGAAAACAGTATGTTTCACCAAGAGTCATTTAGCTGACTCAGTTTTCTAATTGCTAAAAGACAACCTGGTTGATTTGCGGTGTTGGGATGACTGTGAAAAAAAAAAAAACAAAAAGAACCCTCTTTTAATCTTACATTTAGTGAAAAATCCACAGATCTTCACAAAGCTGGTTGGTCCTGTTAGAGTGCTAGGACAGGCCATTTCCAAGACTAGGAAGCCTGGTTTTCTGAGAGTAGGGAAGGTGGAGCAAATGGTACATGGCCTGCATTTGGCTGTTGGTACCGGAGAAGCTGTTTCCTCGATAATAAACAATTTGTAACATCTATCTTAGGCTCCTCTAAAGAATGTGAGAAAGTGTGGGTAGCTAAAGCATACACTTTTTTTTTTTAACAGAAAGCATAAAGTACTAGTGGTGTGTAACTAAACCAACAGTTAGTCAATTAAGTAAGTGGAGTTTTGGAGGCTGTTTTGTTTTGTTTTTCTATGAAGCCACAAGCTCACAGACCTATCAGTGACTTCCATTTCAGGGAGCAAAACTAGAAGCTATGAACCATGCCTTCACTTACTTCCAGGAGTATTACAGTAATGGTGACTTATCTCCCCAGGCAGAATGTGGGAACTAGCTAATATTGCAAAAACTGTTAGTAACTGCTAATCACTGGTTTTCACCCATTCACACAATTAAAAATCTCAGGGCTCATTCACTAAACTGTAGCTTGGTTTACGAATGACACCCAAAATCCTAATGCTGCATACAGGGAGAGTGAGTACTGCTCACGCTCCAGACTGAAATTCTTAAGCAATCTGATGACTCCCATCCTCTCCATCAGGGTAATTGATGGGCGCACCTTGCTGCCTTTGCTGCAGGGGACAGTTCAGCAGTCCGAGCACGAATTCATGTTTCACTACTGCGGTGTGTTTCTGCATGCAGCGCGGTGGCACCAAAAGGACAGTGAGTATAAACATCCCCTTCCCGCAGATCAGAGACGATGTAATGACCTCTAGCTTCCAACAGAGTATCACGTAAAAACATTCATATGTGTATCTGGAGTAAGTTTATTGCCTCAAATGCTCACCACTTCTGCAAGGTGCAGAATGGCTGTATTGTTAGCTGTCCTGCTTTGCCTGGGTTTCGCTTCCTGGGTAGCAAGGCTTCAAGAACCTCTCTGTTGTTGCAGTGTTTCTGTTGCTTTTGCTGCGAAAGCATTCAGGATCAGCTTTAGTATACGACTGAAGAAAAAGGAACTGCACACATAAGGTTTTTATCTTAAGCAGTAGGGGTTTTTTTTTTGTTTTTAATAGCACTTATTTGCTTCATTTCTTCAGCTGTGGCATTAGAGAAGCTGACTGCAGCTGTAATGCTTTCCTGAGCTTTCAACAAGCAACCAGTCATTGTCCAGTGTCACCCTCCATTACAGCGTAAAAGTGGCCAGTAGCTCTGTCCTTATTCCTTCTCAGAAAAGAGGATGGCATTTGTGCGACTAAAGACAAGGTGCCCAGATCTGAGCTTGTTGTTTTATAGTCACTGAAGAGACGCAGATGTTTACAGGGTGCGATTCACCTCATTCTGATCAGATCAGTCACAGCTGTTTCTCTCCACTGGCTAAAAAGGGAGCTGAAACTGACCATATCAGATATAAAAATCACCCTCATATTAAAGTTAGTTTAGATTAATTGCATCTCCTATGACCGGATGATGTGATAATAAGTGTAAAGTTGATGTCGTACCCCCCCCCCCTTTTTTTTTTTTCCATTCTACACAGCTGGAGAAAGGCAGAAGCCGGCGGAATAGGCCATGCCTACTCATCTTCCCATCCTTTAGAAACTTGGATGAGCCCCTTTAATTTTTGTTTTGCTTTCCCTATCTGTGAAGTGGGAGAATTACAGAGATCTTGAGAGACTGCAATTAGGTAATAGTTACAAATGCTAGGGCATTCCACCGTCAGCAGCTGTTCACATTCAGCTGGTATGTTGATAAGAAGCTGGCTGTTCAAAGACCTTAGGCAGCCCGCAGAAAATCCTTCTTACGTCACAGTGTTAACTATGTCATCTTTCCGTGTCCATTTACATTTTCTTTATGATACTTTCTGATACAATAACAGTATCAAGTATAGATCATATCAAGCCAAGAATCTACTTGCTTAATGAACACCTGAAGACTACAAATCTTACTTGTACTTGCAAGTATTTCAAAATTGACTTTTCTGTTCCCCTAGATACTTGTGTGTGTGTGTATCAGGATAACGGCTGAGAACTTTGTGGTGTTTCTTGTGGGCATGAATAAATACACAGCACAGTTGCCATGCCAAACTTTTAGTCATGCTACCCCAGTTTAACTTTAACTTCTTTAAAACTTTACCAGTTTTAAAGAGGTCAGTGCCCTTGTCAGACCACATGTGACAGAAGCATGGCTCCTGGGCAGGAAGTCACTGTACTCGGCTGGCAGGAAAAGGGAGGGAAGGGACTAAGAACTAAATGTGAGGATGTGATGCTAGGTGCTGCGGTGGAATTTTATTTTTAGGTTCTTGATTTCCAGAGATAAATCTGGGTATTTCATTCAAGGAAAAATGTCTAAGCTCTGCAAGCCATGCAGTACTTGAGGAGCTAATCCCTTTAGGGTGAGAACCAGAGCAACCTGTATACTGCTGAAGGAGCTCAGTGATAGAAAATGCTAAGTACAAGGGTGTTTCATAAATCCAGTTCTTCCATAGGTTGGAGCATCCTCACATTCTCTAGGGAAGGCTTGTGGGTTTGTTTTCGGGGTTTTTTTTCTGTTGGGAATCCTCATTTTATGTTTTGTCTGGAGAGAAGATGCTGATACAATTTTTATCTAAGAACAAGAAAATGGATTGCTGGTTTGTTTTTCTTTTTTTTAAAAAAAAAACGGGGGAAGAGTGTTGCAACTGCTGATCATCTCCAGTTGGGCAGAACTGGTGCAGAGCTTGCGCGTGGTGCAGCCACAAGCTGGTGGGTCTGGTCTGGGCAGCTCACTCGGCCTTGCTGCTTTCCCCCAGCGAGGGAATTGGATGACCTGATACCACCAGGGCTATGAAACCAGGTGATCCCAGTGAGGGAACCACACTTAAAGTGGCATTTTGGCTGTCTCTACTAATTACTTATGTAAGGAGACCAGGACTCAGTTCTTTCCTCTGTTTGGACGCAATCAAAATATATCATCTCTAAGTAATTGCAGCGTCACCACTCTACAGAGTCAACAGATTCAGAGTCACCACTCTGCATCCTTGCTCTTCCTGTGGAAATTGGGCCTCTGCAGTAATTACAAATCTAGATTAGTTGAACCAACCCCATAAGCTAACACTTGAGGTTGTCAGTTTTGGTTAGGAGTTTTCTTCCTCCGTTGCTGTCATGGTGTCTTCTTTTATTAAGCGCATTAAAGTGACTAAGATATAGAAAAAAAAAAAAAAAAAATCACTGGAGGAGGGACTGGTGTGCTCCTTCCCTGGCGTGCCCTGTAGCGAGCAGACCAGCAATGCAGAGCCATGCCTAGCAGGGGGTCGCTGCCGGCGCGGTGCTGTGCAGCGCCCACCGCTGAGGACGTCCTCCTCCGCCCCCCGAGCGCCGAGCGGGGCCGCGGCGGCCGCTCTCCCCCTCAGCCGGCGGGAGAAGCCGCCGCCAGGGGGCAGCGCGGGCCCACCACCGACCAACGGCCACAACCGCCACTGGCCAACCGCCACAACCGCCGCCCAGCAGGCGCCGCCAGTCTCACGGCGATGAATGCTTTCGGCCGAGGAGGTTATGAAAAATAAAGTGAAAACTCCCTCGCCCTTCCACTCAGTTATCTGCTCCGCTCTTCATTTTCACATTTCAACGTGCCCTGTATGGAAGGCCACCCACATCTGTGGGTGTGCAGAGGGAGCGTGGCCAGGCCTCGGCAGGCTGAGAGCTGCAGCCCGTGGCCCTGGGCTCTGGGGAACTGTGGAGCAGTTCTAGGCCCAGCCGGGCCCATGGAGCCGGGAGCCCTGGCAGTGGTTTCATTTCCAAAGCGTTATCACTGCTGGTGCCCACCTGAACCCCACCCCAAGCTCCGGGCCAGAGGTTTGAGCTAACACCGCAGAGCGGGATATGGCCTGTGCCCCAGGGAGCACTGTGCTGTTGTGTGTGGAGCCCACCACAGCTTACACTTGGTAGAAAGATGAGTCACTGCTTTTAATGTCTCTCCCCGTGTGTCCAATAAACAGCAGAACAAGGAATTAGAGACTGAGGATAGGAGTACAGGTCTTAGAGCTGCCACTAGAGAGGTGAGAGATCAGTTCACCTGACACAGACTGCTGGCAGGCCAGTCCCACACCAGAACTGCCAGTAGCTCCAGGCTTGATCACATCTAACCCTGAGCCCATTCAGCTGTTTGCATTACCTAAAGCAGAACTGCAGTCAGAAACACGAATCTTCAATGCCATCACTATTCTTAGAGCTCTCTCTTCAGTTCTTTGTAAAGCATATTTTTTTCTGGACAGAGAAAGCTTTTTCTGATGGCAGTGACTCCTGAAGAAGATTCCTGCTAGAAGTCATGCTGCACTTGCCTAGTGAAGGCCTAAATGCATACTCCATCAAGGGAGGAGTTTGAAGAACTGCTTTTCAGATTAAAAGACTGGTGGTGGTCTCCTCTCCCTCTCACCTGTTCTCCTAGGCTATGTGAGGTTCATCTATGTTACAATTTTAGTTCAGCTGAGAAGCGTGCTTTTGAAGCAAAACCCTCTGGAGCATACCCACTCATTGTGCTTTGGTTTGCACTGTAGAATGGGCTTGGAGATCATTACTTTAGTTTAGATGAAACTAAACTGTAAAATGGTCTCCAGGATCATACCTAGTATGCTTTAATTGCTAAAAGATGTTGTGTAGATGGGATCAGACAAGAGTTAACCCTCAGTAAAACACCCCTAGACACACACAGCATTGATAGCAAGCCACCAATAACTGTTCTGGTCTAGTAGGCCACAATACCTGTAACATAAACACAGATACAACATGCAGATGCAAGGTGTATTTTGTGTTCCTACGAAGCCACACACACAGCTAGGTCTCCTGTGCATGCCTTTCTGCAGTTTTCCCATTGAGCCACAACTGCTCATGGCAAGGGTTCTTGAAAACAATGTGATGTTCTGCATATGAAAGGCTGGCTAATAAAATATTACTGTGGGGCTCAACTTTCAGCCAAGCCAAAAATTCTGTTTCTTTGCTCCAACTGCCATTACTTCTGACTAGACTGATAGACTTTTTAGAGTCTAGTTTAGCTTATTTACAAGTATATCACGTTCATATTGCATATTTATTGTCTGTTTACTTCTATTTATTGGACTGGCTAGATATGAAGCCATTGTCTTGATGTCACCCAGGCAGGACCCATCAATTAAGCTCTTCACTGAAGCCAGGAGAATCCTTTGTCTGTATGGTAAAGAGTCCTTTCCTCTACCAGAGCACAATAAGGCTTGTAGTGACAGTCCATTTTTTTCTGCTTGTTAAACTGACTGATTGTTACCAGATGGGTTTGAGAGGTGTTTGGATTGAAGCAGCATGTTTTCTTTCCTTTGGACATATTTTATTAACATGTTGCCTTAAAATTCACAGGCAGCCTTCAAATTCTGTCAGAGCTACTTCAGTAGCAAACTGCATATTTCTCTTTGCCTCTTGGAGATGACTGAAACCCCTACTGCTTTCATTAGTGCTGATTTCTACCACCTTTTTTTTTTTCTTTTATCCTGCTGTAACCCAGCTGTCTAGTCAGCTCACCAACACAGGTTAATTACCATCAGCCTCACTGTATCCTTCACAGTGAACCAAGAAGGACCTGGCCCTCTCACACTCTGCAACTCCAGTAATTTCTTACAGCTGTAAAAAGTGAATGTTAAAATTTTGTGAAATCAGAACAATTTTCCTCAGGCACTCTATACTCACTTCTCTGAGCTGCCCTACAGTGTACAAATTATGAGGAATTCAGTTCAACTATTTATGAGAAGTATCTGTGCTACCTGACCGCAGACGTAGCACCCGAATCCCATGCTCAAGGAACCCTGATATGACAGAGGACACTTGCATTTTTGTCATGACACAAATGTTCTTTTAGTCACAAGACTAGGAAAGTATAAGGACCTGGACCACATGCCAGCCAGCAGCAAAGCACACACCCAAAGGGAGCTAAGGAATACCTGTCCTTAGTGAGGCATCAGGAAGCAAGCCTATTTCCTTTAAGAAATCCACCTTCTGCATCCTTTCTTTCACAGTTTCAGAAATACATATATCTAAAGTCTATAATATTTCTAAATGTATTATGCCAAAACATTTCGGAACCATTGAGCCATTATCCCTCCACACAAGTGCAGAAGCATAGGTTAGCAGGATGTGGAAATAAATAGATACATAGCCAGCCAACCAGCCAGCAATTGGAGTTTTTAAGCTAAAAGACTGCCTGAGCCTTAATGTCTGTTATTTGTTCCCCATCAGCTTTTAAGAAGTTTTAAAATTTTATTTTTTAACAAAATATGTGAGATGACAGAGAGAAAAAATAGAGCTGCAGACTCCCAGTCATGAAGAACAGCTCCAGGGACAAGAAAAGACAGGACAGTTCAGCTGATCCCATTGAACCAAAAAGAAAATGCCATGTAGAGACAATGCAGTTGTCAGCTGTTTATGCTCAATGCATTACAGATGTGGCTCCAAGTGCTGAATGTCCCCTTTCTTCTCCTCTCCCTTTTTCAGAGATAGTATCTAATTGCTGTCTTCTTGTTGAGCACATCCTTGCCTGCAAGTTCAGTGTAGTAATTTCTAAACACGAGGTGAGGAACAGGGGGAAAACGGAGGAGGGAGGAAGAAGGAAAATCTCCTATTGAACTGCGTTTGGATTTAGTCCTAGTCATTTGTCATTTCTTCATTACCACAGACCTGCACATAACCAGTGGTCAGTGCAAGAGCTCAATAAAGTACAAGCTCTAAAACTACAAATTGGTTGCTTTCATCATGGTAACTTAAAAGCTAGACTCCAGATTTTACTGTTTTCACGGCCTACAATTACCACACTGTTTGAAAGTGTGCTGGAAAGCAAGCATGGAAATGAGGTGTGATCAGTTTCTGCCCAGGTGCTCTTCTTGGCTCAGGTGTACAGAGCCAACAGAAGAACCACCTACCAGTACCTGCACCCAAAAATCGGGGGCTACATTCTCAATTTTTCCTCCCAAGAGGCATATGGAGTTTTAAAGGGACACAAAAAAAAGTGGCAGACTCCATCTGTACCCAAAATATTAGACCTAACCATCAACATAGCATATATGCCCTGCACATACCCAGAGCCCAGGTGTGCCCATGAGCCACGAAAACCACTCTGAATCCTTGCCAGCTCCTAAAAAGAGCCTTTCACCCATATGAGACAATGACAACGTAAACTTACCCTAGGAATGACAAAGCAGATGACTAACAATGTGACCCAGTCTTTCAGGGACCTCCTCTGACTCCTAATGCCATGTTGTTCAAATGTGCTTCTTCTGTGACAGGTGGCATCGTATGGAAAGCTCATTATGCTACTCCAGTATTCCAACCAGAAGCCTCTGGGGCCTGTTTTGGAAGAGGAATTTGCCCATGTTTTGGGGATGGTGTAACCCATCATGACCCTCCACTGCTGTTTGATCTCTCCCAAGATCCTTCTGAGGCAAATCCTCTATCAGCTGACACTGAGCCCTTGTTCAATGCTATAACGAGGAGAATAGGAGAAGCCGTAGAAGAACATCGCAAGACACTGACTCCAGTCCCAGAGCAGCTGTCTCCTTACAATAATATATGGAAGCCATGGCTGCAGCCATGCTGTGGCATATTCCCATTCTGTTGGTGTGAGGAAGAAAATAACGAAGCAGCCGGCATACTTACAATACCAGAATCAAAGTACGGTTAGCTTTAAAAAAGTTGACAGTTTTCACATTGACATGACTACACTCATACAGAGATACGGGTCAAATTACACTGGAATAACTGAAAGGGACTTTATTGATACTTTTTATTCAACCTTTTCTCTTACCCACAGAAATTCAGGAAGCCTGTGGTTTAAAAAAAAAATTAAAAATGCTCCAAATATATTCCATCAATGGGTCACCTGTATAATCTATCCCTCAAGTGCATAGTTCTGGATCAAGTACTCAAATAAATGAAACATTTTCTTTCCTTACTGATTTTCAATTCAAATTATGAATGCTAAGAGAGCAAACATTAATTACAGTTGTTTGTACAGCTAATATGCTTGTTAAGGCACCAGGACTGAGCCCAAAAGGGCACCTCTATTCAGGCCTTATCTTTTTAATGAAAAAACAGTCCTGTGTTTAAAAGCACAATTGTACATTTAATTTGGAAACATACCGAAACACATTGGTCTCTAAGAAATAAACACCTACTGATTTACAGCACTTTTTTGCCTCATCTGTACATTTCTTTCTTTATCATAAGAATTCCTAGGAAAAAAAAAATGAACTGATAAGTATGTTTTAAAAATTAGGCAGCTAAAGTTATAATCTCAAGTTCAGCGGTGAAGTATCTAGCTATTCTGAAATGCTAAACCACAGCAATTCCTACTGACATACGCTTTCCACGTTGTTAAGTCATCTCATTTACGAGAGCATTGAAAATCATCACCCAGCTGCCTTGACAAGATAGGTCCCAAATTTCATGATCTGTGAGACCAATTCATAAGCTGCATGTCCCACTTGAGTGATAATGCTCCTGATTTCCTAAGAGTGCTATTATGCGCCATGAAAAACATGCTTTGTTTTGTGAGACAGCACTTTGCTTTCAGTAAAAGGTGTTAAAATAATTCACTGCACATGCTAATCACTTCAGTATACAGGTCATCTTCTCCAAGCCAAACAAGTGTCAGCACTCTGTACAGTCATTAGGGAAAGGGAGGGAATTAAAATATCTAATCCTCTCTTGCTGCCCTCAGGTTAAATAAATTCATCTCTCAATATATAATCCTAACCATGCTCTTGCAGGGTTTTTGTGTCAAATCCAATTTTAAAGTGGAGGTTCCTGCATTTTCCACTTCAAAAAAAAAAAAAAAGTGGATTATGTGCTAGAGACTCAGATTCAAACTTCTAAGCCTTCCTGAACACTGTGTATTCACTCCTACCACCCAGCTAAGTATCGCCAAGATTTTAAAAGTAGTGAGGGATAGTAAGGGCAGCACAGCAGGTGCTTCAGATGATCTGTTTCCTTAAAGCTAGCCGCCTTGCAGCACCACACCAGTGCAGCTCTGTTCAGTACCAAGGTTGTCTGTGTGTCATTTTCTGCCTTTTAGAAACAGGAGGAGGCAAGGTAGCCCACAGCAGCTGATAATCCCACAGCAACACGCTGCTCTCTCAGCTGCCCCACCAGCCTCAGGACAAAAGAGTGTGTGTGTGCCTGGACTATGTACCTTTTGCAGTGTTTTAAAGCAAGCCCCTGATTTACACCCCCGATGCGGTATGTCACCGGTGTGGTAAATTGCTGTTATTTTGCTCTAAACAGCACAGGTTGTGACCATGATACAGCGGCAAACTCAAGTCTCCAGAAAGCTGACTGGGCATTTCTTCAGGTTATTTCCTGTTTTACCTTTCCTCTGAAAGGCCACCAAGCAAGTTGTGTGGAAATTATTCCGCATAAATCAAAGGGCTAATCTGACAGTGCTAAGGATACATCAATGTCAGATTTGGCAGAAGTATCTAAAAATACAGTTTTTCTTACTGCTTGATAGCTTTTAAATCCACATCAGCATTGCTAAGAACTTGTCAGAAGATTTGATGTTTTTCTGTGGCTGATAAGGACTGAAACCAGAGCAGCTACATTTCCCTGTATTCATGAAAAGAGCATAAAGACCATGCATTTTAAAGCCAGTTTGGCCAATTCAGAGATGGAGGAGAAATCTTATAGCTCACTGTGGAACAAAGCCAAAAACTGTTCCCTAGAGTCAAGCCAGTCAGTTCAGCAACATCTACATTGTCAGTTAAGCATGACAAAAAGCTTTTTCTCAGTTCACCTCACTGCCCTCCCCACCTGCCCACCCTGTTTATATACAGGAACACACCCAGTCCCAGACTAGGCTACACTAGAGCATTTACCAGGGGATGGTAAGGTAACACCATCACACATGCAGCATGTAAGCATAGCTCCAAGCTCCTGCTGACAGACTGAGAAGCCCAGTATACCAGGAAAAACCTTGAAGTCCAACTCCAAGCATAGCATGAACGCTTTCAACCCAAGTTTAAAGTCAGACTAAAATCTAGAAACATGAGCAGAGTGGTTTTGGACTGGCTTATGCCACATTCATCATGCAAGCCTTCCCTTCACCTCACAGGAAAAAAAAAAAAAAAAAAAAAATCACCCCGTATAAAAGTAAACACTAAATGTCTGTGCAACACCTCACTCCTCTGAAAGATAAATCTTCTAAACTGCCATACAGAATCAGATGCTAAGGACTCACATGAATTTACTTGCTGCCTTCTTTATATCCAATCCAGATTATTTTTTTTTTAGCTGGCTTTTCGAGCTTTCAGGCAGAAGGAGGAGGAAACAGGCCTGGCAGAGTAGAGTAACCATGTTTTGTCATGTAACTGTTAGAGACCTCAACCAGGCACAGGGAAATGGGCATCTTCCACACAAGGAGGGCAAAAGAGGGCAGACAGTAATTACAGAGATAATCTGTAGATGACAAGGAGAACAAAGTAACAGGAAATCAGTGAATAGTTTGTCACTTAAAAAAAAAACAAACAACAAAACAAAACAAACAAACAAAAAAAAAACCCCAGCACTGGGGAGGGACAGAGAAGAAAATATGCCCTAAGCAGACTATTTTCACTCCTAAATTCTTTTCACAGTGTAAAGCTAATGTATCTTAGAAGATGCAGATTTTGAAGAGACAGTGAAAAGCAGGGAAAGGAGCTAAACCATTTCACCTGTTTTCAGCAGATTCTCGCCATGGAGTGATTGCTGATCTCTGCATCTGCATGCACTCTAGCCAGAGCATGCAAGCTCTGCACAAGCCATTGTTCTGATCTCCTGGGAAATGTATATTCCCCATAAAACAGGTGAACCCAACATCATAGTGAAGAGTTGTCCTTGTGCACATTTCCACATAAAATACATTAATAGGTAAAAAGCTGTTACAAAAATGGTTTGTATTTGAATAATACCAAAAGAAATAAACCCTTAAGTCAGTTACCTAGGTTTGCTTGAAAAATCATCTGTAACGATCTCTTGCAAAATATACAAATATAAGAATAAAAGCTAAATCATATGCTTTCTCCCTTCTTTTCTTGTGGGCTCTCCTTTCATAGAAGGGAGCAAGCACCACATAAAACGTCCTGTTGAGAAAATCTGAGACAACTGACAAATGTCCAAGCCACTGAAAACCACAGGAGAATGTGCCTACATATGGAGAGGGAAGCATTGCTCTGTAACAAATGAAGTTGGTTTTTACTGAAAGAGCTGTGGCTGAACTGTGTAAATGTTTGACTGTCATGTTGCATGAAGGTTAATTTCCACATAAATAGTTTGATCATTATTAAACAACATTTGAAATTGCTGCATTAGACCTACTCGAGAATGTAATTGTCGAGTCTCACAGTAGTGAGACAATAAGCTTCTAAGTGATCTCACTTCACCATGTTTAAATATCAGACACGTTGCTTTGTGCTCTTCTGGGACCCAGGGGAGCACAAGCACATGGATCACAAGATCTCATCATTTGAGGATGCAAAATAATTGCGTAACAGATAAACTAAAAAAAAAACCCATCTGAGGTCAAAGTTTATCCAGCTTGAAATTCCTAGGGACTCTTGAGTATGTTTGAGAAGCATTTACCTAAATGACCAAAAAGAAAGAGTAAATATCAAACAACTTCTGCTCACTTTCAGATTGTAGGTTAAAATACACACACACATATATAGTGTTAATAAAATATTGGAGGATTTTTGTAGAAAGTTCTGATTGTAATGTTACATCTAAACAACTCTGTAAAAATCAAATTTTTAAAAAACTTAGTTTCTCTTTGAATTACCTTACTACCACATTACTAAGATTTTTTTTAAAAGATAGATTTAAAAAACCCAACCCCACATTTCTGAGATAAATGGAGTTACTACAGGTTCCAAATGACCCTGGCTTCTGTTCCGCCATTTGTCTAAAAACTGTAAGTAAAAGGGCTGGAAACACAAAGAATTTAAGGAGATTTAAAAAAAAAAGTCTGACAACTAAACAAAACACAAAACTGTACCCATCCATCATATGCAATCAGGTTTGTTCCAAGCATTTAATACTATGAGGAGGCTTTGAAAATCATAGTTCTCGAAAATGAAACAAATCGCCCATGTCTGATATTACACATCTAAAGGAATATCACCTATATTTATCATGGTTCAGAACCCTGTACTGCACCATAAAAGGGAACAAACGCTTTTCCAAGGCAGTTAACATCATGCCATCCTGAAGTGGGAAAAGTATTGAAATAATCACAATTTTATTTTTTTTCCCCACCAGTTTGTAGAAGTTGAAGGGTTCTGACAACAGTCAAAGTAAAATTCAGGAAAAATGCTCGCAACTGTGTTTTTTTTTTTCTCCTGCATTCATAGTATATCATTGACAGTCTTCCAACAATTAGTTTTTATAATGTTTTAAAATAAATTCTATATCAATGAGTTTTTTTAACTACCTTTGCTACAATTATAGTATGCTGTTATTACAAGTTGAAGGTTTATACAAGGATGCAACATATTCCTCGAGTGTCACTCCTCTTAACTGTCAGCACCAAAGAAACTATTATTTATGAGCCAGTCAACTCAGGATGAACAGAATTTCAGCTGAAGCATTTTGCAACCAATAGCCTGAAAATGAAGACTATTTCAATGACTAGTATTAACTGACATGTATTTTTGCAGGTTATTTAAGAATTGACTGCTATGCATTTAATCTCATTTACAGAGCTGATTAAAAAAAAAAAAAAAAGAGAGAGAGAGAAAAACCATAACCACAGAAATAAAATTCAAAAATGAAGAGAAAACTGTGAGGAAAAAGCAATCAAATAGATAAAATATTTTTTCCATATAGTGACCTAAATACCTTTACACAAAGGTAAAAATATTACAGATGTGAGTTTAGAGAACAGGCTCATCTCATGTTATTTTCAAAGTTGTATGTATCAAAACAGTTTAGATCAGCAAAACAAGAGAATCAGACCCATTAAGGAATAAATTGACATGCTGCAGACTTTCCTCTGTTGAACAAGTAGACAAGCAAATATGTAAAGTCACCTGCTAACTAACCCAGCCTCCCATTCATAGACAGACAAATCAAGGGAAAAAAAAAAAAAAAAAAAAAAAAAAAAAAAAAAAAAAGAAATCTAAGCATTTCTTTCAAGTACCAGCCTTACAAAACAACTAATGTGAGCTTACTGAACTAGAGAGACAAAGAAAACTTCTCCTTTCCCAAGAACAACCCAGTTGGAAAGGTCCTCACAAGACACCAGGCACTAAGTAAAGTGATATTTCAAGAACAACAATCTCCTTTTCCTGTAGACTAGGAAAGTGCATTAACCCACATGTCTGAAATTCTCAAGAATTCTCCTTGTGGCACACCCACGCTACCTCCTTTTTATACATGAAGAGCACCCAATAAAATTGTTTTATGGCAAATAAACATAAGTCTAGCTGTGAATAACTCTAAGCACATGACAGAGAAAGAATCAGCATGTTTTGTTTTAAAGACAAGCTGTCCTCTTTAAATACAGCCTGCCACACAGCAGTAGGTCAGAGGCTGACCTTTCAAAATCCTTACTTACAGCTGCTTCTCAGGTCACTACGGCTTAAACAATACTGACAAGACTCTCAGTCACACACACACAGAGTCCAGCTAGTAAAAAGATCTTCAGTGGTTCTCATTTTACCGTGCCATTTTTTCCTCTTTACATTTCATTGAGGTTATTATTCTACAGTCCCTTTCCAGATTGCCAAAGTGAAAATATACGCAAGAATACCTGTGGTCATTCTAACATGGAAGAAACTCTAGGTGATGATTGGTAAGGTTTTTTTCTAAATCACATTTCAACTTAATGGTTCATGGCAACATGCTGCCTTTAACACCCCCCAGACCTGCTTGTGGCCCCAAGTTTTCAGAATGATATCTGTAAGAGCAAAGAATGCAGCCCAAAGCACAGCACTTGCAAATTCTGTATTCACTCACAAGATTCTCCCTTCTCACACCCTGGTGACAACAGTACTGTGCTAGAATCCACTACAACACCACATTACTTGTAACTAGTTAAACATTCTTTGTATGAAGACAGTACACAAAAAGTGAGGCAGGGTTTTAAGCACAGCTGTACTTTTCCATGAAATACATTAAACCAACTACTGTTGTGCTAATTCAAGAGATCCTAAAGCTTAGGATTATGTATGTCTGTAGAAATAATTATAACTCACACCTTTTAATTCTGCTCAGCTGGTAGTGTTAATATCTCAAAAGCCATTTAATATATTTTTTAAACATATTAAAGTAACCAGTCAGTCACAAATAATACTGGCACAACATAAACAACCTGTAACCCTACATCAACTGATAAGCACATGGGTTCGTATATCCTTTCCATTTCTATTTTATTTCCATGACATTAGTGTACTACATCTCTTTGCAAAACATTGTATAACCCACACATAGTACCATTTTACATATCAGCACTTTCAATTGCATTCCGTGACAGCTCCTTTTACTTCATTCATATGACTATTTTAAAACTTTTCAGTTACTGACACCATGTCAGTAATTTTTCTCCCATAATCTAATTACCGTGCCCAGTAAGATCTAGCAGTTACTGTAAAAACTACAGCTGTACGAAGCATGAGTTCACAATGTTGACTACTGTTTTATATAGTCTTCAAAAACTGTTTGAATTATATTAGCAATAATGCTTATAAAACAGAGAACCTTCTCAGAAGTGCACAAGTTCTCTAAGAAACAGAGATAATCAGCAGATCAAATGCCACATGAGTAAGGGTGCACTGCAGCTGCTATAATCTCCACGTAGTGCGCACTGGGCCATACACAACAAGAAGTAGAACGCACCTACCTGTGTTCACATGCAAAGGTTACCCACCCAGGAGAGGCAGGCTGTCGAGGATCCCTTTATGATCAACAGAGAAATTGAGAAGAATCATCTTCAGCATCTCTCTCTCTGACTTCAGAGCCCCTAAACATCTAACTTGAACTAGAAGCTTGAATTCAGCAGACCCACCAAAGAAATTCCCACTTTAGGAGTGCTTGGAATAAATGAGGAATAAAGAACTAGATAAAATCAGAAATGTCCCGCAAAAGTAAAAGCAAGTCCAGTATTGTGAATATTAGAAAGCTATTCTAAAATAAGGATAATTTTTCTTCCTTTAAGGGAACTTTTGACTCTCTCATTGCTGTCCTAATTTGTACAAATTATCGTCCCTCCCTCTCCTTTTAGATGCAGGAAAAAGAAACAAAAAATCCTTCTCTCCTACCCTGCCTTTTTCTCCACTAGCATCTATGGCAATCCCTCTGATGCATAGCATTACATCATTGCTTTTCACACAGAATTCCCAAGTTATTTCACTAGGTATTTCTATACCAAAATTGGTGACATATTAAGACATACTAAATCCTGTATCAGCACTGCAGAATTCTTATTCTAATATATTAAGTGGCGTTATGAATAACTTGTCAAATCTGATGTCATATTAGCATGCCTGTCAAGCTTCTTTGTTGCAAAGTGTTTCTTTTTAACATGTTTTTTAAGACAAACCTGCTGAGATTTGTCAAATATAAATACCCAAATTCTCAAAGCAATCCCCAGTAAGTATACTTAATATAATGGAGTCTGATCAGTAGATTTTTCTGGAAATACCTTCACAGATTTATTAGTTCCCACACATAGCTATTGTTTAAAAGATCTTCAAAGGGCCTGTTTACTAAAACAAGTGCCAATTGTGTTTTCAGTTGCACTTAAACTGCCTGCCGATGGGGCAACCATGTTAAACGAGAAGAACGGCTTTGTCAGCTGCAGTTTGGGATACTGTAAACAAATATATGTAAAGCACCAGAAGGTTTACACCGTAGTGTCAGCATATCTTCCTCTGACTACGCAACTCTGAATATGCAAGTAAAGCTAACACTATTTTAAAAAACCAACAGTGTCCTATAGCAACAATATAAAAGGTTAACGTGTATCATCAGTCTATCTGAAGACTTTTACACAATTCTTCATCACACTAGTGATGAAGCTGAGCAGCTTCCAATAAATTGGGAGAACATCCACTAGTGATCTCAGACAAATTCTGAACTTCTTCTAATCCTAAGTATACTTAAATTTAAAAATTTTGTTGCGGACTCCTATGAGGCCAGGATTTATTCTCCTCACTTTTTTCTCATATTGTAGTCTACACTAAGCTTGCTCTTGAAAGTGTTAACTTGGTTTCAAGAACAAGATTTTAATTTAAATAGTTTTATAATGTCTTCTAAAGGTACTTTTGAAACTTGTGAAATAATCTCAGCTTCCAATATGTTTTACTCACAACTGTTTCTGCAGAATGCTATAGGGAGGAGCAGGGAAGAGTGATAAATATGAGAGTTCAAACTTAGAGAGTACCATTCATTATACTTCAGAAGGCACTATAGGAGAATAATGAAGATGAGACACATAGAACAATAAAGATGAGGCACACGTAACAGTTAAAAAACAAGAGTCTGTATCTGTTAATCTTCCCCCAAAATATGTGAAGATCCATATCTACCTCTTTAACTTTGGTGTCAAATAAACTATAAAGATAACCAAGTATTCAAGGACTTCGTTTATAGGAGAAACATAGATCATGATGGCCATTACAGTACACTCCATCTTAAAGTAAAAATGTATCCAATTTCTTTTTGATATGTTCAAAAGCATCTTTCCCCATGTAGTCCATGCGCCCTTCCTCCCATTTTCTCCTTTCATCTTCTGGTCTTGGTTCTTCTGGTTTGAAGTGAATAGACAGCTCTGAAACATAATGTGTGACCTCATTCTGTGGGAAGAAGCAGAACAGTGGGAAAATAGTCATTTCATTGTTCTCATTTTAGTGCTGTGAAGTTAAACCTTAAGTGTCAAACTTCTGCTTCGTACAGTCACAGCCTCTAAGAGGCTTCAAGCAAACAATTCATCTGATGTTATAAACAAAATTGAAATCAACCAGAATGACCTTACAGTGAAGCTTTCACAAATTCAGTATAAGAATGTTTCAGAACAGAACAGGAATCAGTGGCTTAAACTGCCTAAATACCCTGGCATATCCATTACATCTGCTGATTTGGGGCGGATAAGGCACAGGACTTGTGCAAGACCTGCACCTGCAGACCAGGTAAGGTATTTCAAAAAGCCAACGTGACACTACATACCTAGGCAATTGCATCCTTCCATCTCTATCCCCACTTGAGTCCCATTGTGTACATGATTTCAAACATTAATATGCACTCTGAAGAGCATGCTTGCTCCCTATATATGCAAACATGCAACAATAGTTTGGTGTTTAATTTTCAGGCTTTGTATATATCTTCAGTAATGCATGATGATTCCTTTCTTTACCATTGGCAAGCCTTATCACCAGCTTTGGAAGCCATTAACAAGAAGACAGGAATCATCAAGTTTTTATAAACAAAAAATTTTAGCTAGGGCCTAACGCCCCTGGCTGCATGGGAACTACAGTTTCACCTACAGTTTTGTTTCTCAGTCTTTAAAGTATTGCACTGTGGTCCTTCACAATCATACAAAAGGTCTCAGTAGGAAAGTGGCTCTGTTGTGTACCTTACAAGTCCTTGACACCCTGTAAATCATATCAGCCCCAAGTCTGGCACTCCTGTCACACTGCCCACAGATAAATGCAGTGCAAGCTCACAAAGGAAAGCCTAGTAGCTTATGCTCCATACCTGACTCACTCTACATTCATATTTTACTTGCTTGGAAACATCACCTCAGCAGGTAAAAAAAAAAAAAAAAAAAAAAAAAAAAAAAAAAAAAAAAAAAAAAAAAAAAAAAAAAAAAAAAAAAAAAAAAAAAAAAAAA
>WHYT01013239.1:14642-25596 GCA_009806455.1 Tetrax tetrax
AAAAAAAAAAAAAAGTAAAATTCCACCCCCCCCCCGCCCCCCGAATTCTTTTTAATTATAAACCAGAATATCAACAAAACACTTAAAATAATCTCAGATTGTTTGGCAACTCATCACAGCATAACAAGAGACATATTTGATCATAAGAAAAGTTTAACTTTATATACAATTTCACTTGAACATTTGCTCTTACCAGAGTTAATATACATTAAAAAAAGATTCTGGCAATAATACCAGGTTTATTTTTAATACCTGTGTATAAAATCTAACATAAAATGCTGAAGCTCTATAGTTAGGAGAAGTGACATTTGATTTCAATGGGTCCCTCTGTTGAAAAAGACAAATACTGAAAGAATGGGTGTTCAGTTGCAAAATAAAACCATTTCATTTCAGGGTCGTGTTGGCTGACTGTGAATAAATCTAACCTAATATATTTACTTCTCGAGGTTGGTAGTAAATTCACAAGTGAAAATATAATCTAGTAAGATTACATTTTAAATTTTATACTTTGTCACAAATGTGAAGAGAAAGGAGCCAAGTCCCTTTCACTATGCTAAACTACCTTAATGCATGCGAGAAAAATATTTTACCAACTGTCTGAGAACTTCAGGTTTTAGACAGCTCTGGGGGAGCGGAGGGGAAGTTTCCTACTGACATCTGCATAGAATGTAAAATATATAATTAAAAAAACCTAAGGTATATACTAAAGTTTACAGACCAATGCTTTCCATATAATAAATAAGATGTCCATCATTGATTAGATTCATACACAGAGTAAAATACAACCTATTTTTACAAGTTTATATACAAAGTGTATTAGCAGGCCCAGAGGTGCCTCATGGGTCGGAAGCATCTGCATTAGCATGTCACATTGGGAAACCCCAACTTTCCAAGTCAGTGATAAAATATATAACTACTTTGTTTTTCATTCAGATACAAAGTAAACTTATTTTTAATCTGAAATAAATGTACATAATATTCTGTATAAACAATAGTTTATAAAGCTGTTTAAAATGTAACTTAAAAGTACTGCATTGATGAACTTAGAGCTCTGAAACAAGCACGTGCAAATCCCTCTGCTTTAAAAAAGATAGAAGCACAGATGTTCTTTTTCTTTTGACTCTTCCATGAACAGTACTAGCTGGTAAAGATTATCGCTTTGCTTTCTTTACTGGTGTCTCCTCTGTTTTCTGCTGGCCTTTTCTCCGTACCACTGTTGGGCTGTCTTCCCTTTTACGCTTGATAGACTGCACCTTTAACCTGAAAAGCATTATTAATAATTATTTTAACAATGGTAGGACCTGTAAAACAAAAAGGGTGTTCAGGCACCATCCCATTTAGAGGATGGAACTTAATTGTCCACCTCTGATGAATTACCAGGATATATTATTTAAAAGCTTACTGCTAAAACATTATATACTAGCACAGACCATAGGGAGACCTCGCAGACTCCTATGACATCTTAGCAGGGTACTGCATACTAATTCTGTATGTTGGAGAGTGCTCCAGATCTAGAATTTGGAGCTAAAGCTTTCCTCCTTCCTCCTCTTTCTTTTGGAAAGACTTGTGGATTATAACAGAATATAATGAACTACATTATCTTGTACCCTGCCTCACAAAGACAGAAGAATAGCAACAGTGGCTTAACTCTCACATACACAAGAGGGAGTAGAGGGCAGATATCACATACTCTTATCTCTATTTAAGCATCCATATATAAGCCCACCACATTTCAGCTGCAACCAATTATAAATGCAGCTTAAAACTCCTGGCCATTCATAACCACGTGAGTAATTAACACGAGGTGAAGTGACAGCCCATCAGTGCATGATATACATGCTCGTGGGGCTCAGTTTGAAGACACTGACACATTTCACAGTGGATGACAACTAAATGTATCTGGCATATAACCCAAACTACGAGATGAATAGCAATCGTGCATCACATTTATTACTCCCTGGGGATTTTACACTGCAATCTCATATGTAAAAATTAAAAAGCGTACCAGGGAAATATTTTCAAAACTTGATAATAGGACTCTCAGTTTCTCCTCTTTTATCAGCTGATCTTAGAAAGACCTCTGAAGCATTTGAATCATGTCATCAGATGCCGCTTCAACCTGAACTACAGCTGCTCTTTCCCCCATTCAGGGAAGAATCACACCTCAAGTTAAAATACTGCATAATAGCATTTTCAGATTCTCTCAAGAGGTTTTTGAGGATGGAAAGAAAAAAAAAAAATTCTAGTCCTCCTGTTAAAGAAAGGAAGAAAACGAAAAAAACATAAACAGAAGAAAATCCTTTAAAAGCTTTTATATATCACAAGAGAACAGAACAGAGCGAAGCCAGACTGCTGTTCAGATTTTGAAGCAGTATATTACATGTAAGGAAAGGATCAATGTAGTGGTTTCCAAAACAAGTAATACAAGTGGATTCAATTGTAATACTTACTGTGTCAATTCAGGAGATTTATTAATTTTTGTATCACTTGGAGATCTTTTTTTTGCTGCCAGGTTCTGTCGTTTTCTAGGAGAAATTGAACTTGGACTGCTGCCTTTAGAAGTTGCACGTGTGGTTGGCTTGCTGGGCTGCTTTCTGCAATATGAAAGAATGATGAATGTATATATAATACCAAGTCACTTTCTTCTTGCATTCCAAGTGCAAAAAAATTAAGACTGCACAGTATTTGCAACAAGTAAATCAAAATTGCCAAAAGAAACAGTGGAAAAACACCCCCAAACATTTGCATGCTCTGAGACACAAACTGCAAGGCTGAGCTGTGTATTTTCATACCAAATGTAGAATCAAAAGGATACTTTATTGACAGGATTTAGTATTTAACTAAATAAAAATCCTAGTTCCAAATCTGCAATAGGTCTGGTACATAAGTGTCCACATTTAAAAAAAACGGCTTGTAGTACCAGCAGAAAAACAAAAGCAGCAAACAGGCTGCAGAAGAGAAGAGAATTTGTTCATCCAGTGTAAAGAAAGAACTGTTATTAGCTTCAACATCCACCAGTTTACAAACATGAAAAATAGTTACTGGCCGCCAGTTTCATAGTTTGCAATACAGGTTACTTAATTCAGAAAAACTGATAATCCAACAATGCTGAAGATGAAGAAGCAGCCCCTTTCACAGAATTATTCCCAAATGCTACTTATAAAATGCAGATTGTTTGTAGCACCTTAAGATACAGATGCTTTGTTGCAGTCAGAGCTACAAAGATAGCACTGGAAATCTGAGACACAAACGAAACACATCTATAAATAAAAAAGTAGAACATACAAACAAAGCCTGGACTCCAATTATGTTCTGAAAGGCAGCAACATAAATTAAAACTTCCTAAGCTTTATATCGTTCTTTGATTCCACAACAAAGCCAAGAGGATGAGCTCTGCTGTAATTCAGTTTGCCTACAAAAAGGCAGACCAATGCTAAAGGAGATGAAGAATGGCTCCTTGAAAGCAGAACGCCTGCTACCACACTAGCCTGTTGCAGAAATACTGCTTTCTGAGCTTGCAGATAACCACACCAACAATTAAATCCTCCAGTGCCGCAAACTGATGTATTTAACCTGGATAATATTTGGAAAAAGAAATGGATATGGGAAATTGTATTTTCATGTTGTTCCAACTCCAAATAACAAATGGTACAGTCAAGTCAGAGGTTTCTTTTTACCTATCAGAACAAAGTGCCATTAGACCCAACTTCTGAGACATGACTAGGATGAAGACTGCCAACAGGATCAATTCTTACCGTCTGACATATTCAAGCATGTCTTTTGAGACCCTAACAGTTTCCCCACCTCCCCTTTTGTCTCTTCATCCCTAGAAGAATTATTTGGGAAGGTCTTATCAATTTAAAAATAAAGAAAAAGAAAAAACCACAAGCAACAACAACAACAAAAAACCCAACCAAAAACCAACCAAACAAAACAAAATCCACAAACCCACAACAACTGAGAATAATGTGGAAAAAAAGCCTGCTGTTGGTGTCTCTACACACTGTTACCTTTGCGCCTCTAATCTTGTGGCAGATCTAGTTGTGGCTCCGGAATGTGCTTCATCATCTTCCTCACCATCTTCTTCCTCACCTTCCTCCTGCTCTTTTAGTTCATCTTCAGATGATGTTAACTTCCGACGTTTTCTTTCTGGATCCAGTGTTTCTGTCCATGCAAAATTGTACACATGTGCTGTAATTTTCCAAATGCCCTCCAAAAGGATATGGACACTTAGTTTAGAAAAGGTATTCTACTCACAAATCTCATTTTAAGTAAGTAATTTTCCATTTCCTTTATGCTTCAACATTTTTAATTCACACTTGTTTGACTTAATCTTGCTAATACATTCACCATAGTTTACTTATGCAGCTCATAGCCAGAATTCATAGAAAATTCATGAGGCTTTATAGAAGCATCTGGGATGTAGCAATTCTGACATGAGATTACAGCAAATTTACACATATTTACATAATATTTACTCTAGCTGTAACTCAATGATTTTTCCTCAAGAAAGGAAAATTGAATAAAGCTTATCTTGTTGCTATTAGTAAACAGAAAGGCATCGTAATATCTTCTCATTCTGTTAGGAGTAGCATAGTTTCATGTTTTTACCAGTTTCCTCTGATTGAACCAGTGAACGCCTAGGCTTTCTTCCCCTTTTACGCACAATAATTTCTGCTTTTTCAGGTTCATCTTCCTGAGAAAAAAAATGGAAGCAAGTAAGGAAGAACAGTTTAATTTAAATAGAAGACAGACATTTTTCATTGCATACTGTTTATAAACTTACAAATTAAACTGGTTGCACTTACATTTGTTGTTTCTTTCTTATTAGATATGTCTGTACCTAAAAAGAAAGGAAAAAACAAAACTTAATCCTGAACTTCAAATCTCTTGCCAATCAGTTTAATAAGGAGTTCTTTCAAACTCTGTCAACTTTCCATAAACATCACAGAAGCTCAAAAAACATTTGAAGTCTATCTAATTTAGAATGTGGCTTTGTTCTATGTTATATACAGTGACAATGATTTTTTTTTTTTCAGTAGTAGTAAGGCTTTATATGATTGACATTATTTATTGCTTTGCTGCATCTGCTGTTTTGTTTTAATGGAAAAGCAAAAGTTACTTACCCCTCTTAACTACTGTCAACCAATTACAGAATCACAGAAAAATTTAGCTTGGAAGGGGCCTCTGGAGGTCATCTAGTCCAACCTCCTGTTCAAAGCATGGCTAAATTAATTAATCTGATCATACTACAAGATGTTCAATCCAATTTTCAAAGTCTCCAAGAACACAGTCCCTCCAGGCAATCTGTTCTAGTGCTTAACTACACCCATGGCAAAGCACTAAGATGGCTGTAGCTCAAAAAGACAGTATTTAAAACCTGTCTAATACCTGGTATGGAGGTTACGTGACTTTCTCTGCTGAAGTACTTCTTGCTTCCAATTCAGTACTTCTTACAGACTGACCTGTGCACGCTAAAATACATTTATAACCCTACAACCCATGTCTCAACCTGGCTTCTCTCCGTGGTAGATACTTACCACTTCTACCCTGACAAACGCTATGATAAGAAAGGGATTATTTTATAAAGCTTTTGAGCTTTCCAAAAGTGAATTATCTGCAACTCTGCAAGGATAAAAATTCTTAGCAACAAGAGAGGAGTAATCTAAAGAAAAGCAAGTTTTTACATCATTTTCCCTGCCATAAAATTGTAGCCTGTATTTGTTTTCTACACAAAAGATGACACAAACTCTAAAGCCGTCAACAAGTAGACTGACAGAACAAACAGAAGAATGTCACTGCAACATATCAAAAACAGATCTCAGAGTAGAAACATATTCTAAGGTTCATATTTAAGTTTTCCAGTGTTTCTTTGTTAACGTTTCAGGGAAAAACTTTTACACAAAAGCAAATGAAATAAAACACAGATACCCAACTGTTCAATAAAGAAATGCAATAGAACATAGGACTGTCCATCGTATTGATTATTTTACACAAAAATAAGTAACATAAATCCAACATTTATTAGTTGTTGTGTTCAAGAGACAGATATTACAAAATTCTGATATGTTTTGGCAAATTTGTAGAAAAACGGGTTTTGATTGATGAATACTCCATGCAAGTACAAGACATGCCTTTCTTAACAGACACACCCTCTCTGTAGGATGTGAAAATGTAGTACTTTTGACTCAAAGCAAGTATAAAAATAATAAGATACACTATTTAAAAATCTTACTAACTTTACAGCAGCAGCCACTCATTAGTGCAAAATAATTTTAGTTTCAAGTTCAGTGTCAGTGTTATGGAGGGCTGCTGCCTTCAGAAGCCAGATGCCTCCTAACTGCATGAGTTGTATTGACTGAAAAGAAACTCTGCTTCCCACTCTCTATGTGAGTCTGTCCCTATCACAAACTCTTGTGCAGAACACCCAGAAATTACTAGAATAAGTGAACTGCACAGAGGGATTCCACTTTGTTTTCTTTTCACTGCCAGGGGTTTTCAACCCCTTTTCTCACATGAATGCTAACATAGGATGAGAAGTTTAACAGGATATTTCATCCACTTCATACACTCTTTTTAATATTGCTATGACATCAACAGCCTTTTACCTGGAAAATAAAATATTACCTAACACACTAAATTTAAACTTTAAGTATACAGTCAGGTATCTGTCCTTTTGAATGAGAAGTAAACCAGAGCGCACTTCTACATCATTCTAGTATTCTGTCTGTTCCCTTTGCAGTTGATAGAAACCAAGTACCACACAACCAGCTAACCCTCCAGAAACAATTCTGAAGCATACAGATTAAAGCTGACATTTTAACAAATGCAGAGAAAATAGGAAATAGTCCTTATGTACAGTGCGGCCAGATTAATATCTCTGTAGAAACCTAAACTTTTGGAAGCTCCGAAAGACTCGTTTTGAAGACTTGTTTTTTCAGATTTGTTGCATGAATGTTTGTATTTGTTTACAAACCATTTTTTAACCTGCCTTTCAGGTCTGTCTGCTTCCTGAACTAATTTTAAAGTCTATTTTAGGAATGGCCATAATTAAAAAAGCACATTTAAACAACTAGTGCAGTTCAGACTCTATACACCTGAAAAATTAATTATGACATCTAAAATTCACCGAAGTTTGACCTCTTACAAATCACAGATGTTCGAAGAGGAAAGAGAAATAGAGAAGTATCTCACTTTATTTGACTTCAGTTTAAAGCACTAAAAGTATACTTCTGAATAAAGTTAAGTGATTACCTTCTTAAAGGTCTTAAGCAGTTGTAAAAAGGGAAAGAAATATCCCCTCAAGCTACCACTAAGGTCTAAGACAAATATTCACAGACAATCCAATTAAATGAACAGAATTTGAAATTTTAAAACAGTTAATGCAATAAGTGTGATTGATAGTCGCTGTATGAAAGAAAACAAGCAGAAATGGAAAATGGTCCCTAAGAACCAGTTTGATGGGGTACTCACCTGCCTCTGAAGCTCTGCCATGTGCCTATCCAAACAAACAAATTATTTGGTAGATTCTGCATGCATTATTCAGCACTTAACAATGCTGCTGCATCTTTGAAATCCTATCAAGCTGCTCTTTTTTTAAATTAAAAACTCAGTAGGAATTAGGGACAAGTCTTCATTTCTCTGTTTACTCAGATGTTTTCACATGTTGATAATACTGACTGCCAGAGATGATGTTCAGGAAGGACCCATGTGATTTTCTTGAAAACCCTATTTCGTCCACCTTTTGTTTTTGCTCACCTGTTTGAAGTGGTTTTCCTCTACTTGGAAGCATAGGAAACTGCAGCTGAAATTTAAAAAAAAAAAAAAAAAAAAAAAAAAAAAAAAAAAAAAAAAAAAAAAAAAAAAAAAAAAAAAAAAAAAAAAAAAAAAAAAAAAAAAAAAAAAAAAAAAAAAGGGAAAAAAGCAAAACACAAACAACCCAGAAAAAAAATAAAAAATCCCAAACCCCAAAAACCACATCAGTCCAAATTACATTTAATTAGATTAATATTGGTGGGTAAAGAAAAAAAAAAATCAATTAGAAAAGATTAGGAATTCCAAAACAAAACTCCACTAGACCTGTAGAAGGGACAGGACTCAAAGGGTGCTAAAATGCTGTGGGGACAGAACATGCAGGGAGAACTCCTCCTGCTATCTATAGCCTAAGTAAATTCCCAAGACTTCTGACATCAGTGCCAGCTAGTGCATCACCAGGCAAGCAGGCAGAAAACATGAGTTTCAGTACAGTTTCATTTTTAAAATAATCTCTTTTCTATGTACTAACTTTGATTCTGACATATAGGGATTCCCAAGAGAGGTGCCTTCCACCAGAATAAATTCAACTAGTCGTACTCCACAAATATGCAATCTAACTGGATTGCAGAAACACTCCCAACAGAATACTTTCTTACCAGTGAACGTGCTTCATATGGGTTAAGAAATTAAGATATTGCTTAGCTTTAAAAAACAGAAGTATGTTTCATGAGCTCTCAAGTTACTAACCAGCATGTCTCTATCTTTTGAATGAACTGTACATATTTTAATATCCATAATAAAACTGCATTACACAATAATTTATTTTACAGATATTAAGAAGTACTACGAGCTATCATTGTGATAGGTTCAGTAGAAGAAGAAAAAAATATCTCAAGTTTTCAAAACAAAGTCATCCTTGATCTTCAGGCCAAAATCACTCTCAGTACGAATTAAGAGACACGTGTGCACACAATCAGAATTTCACCTTGCATACAAGTATATTGCTAGCCAGTGTAACACTTAGATTTGCATTAGGTATGTTGCACTAAGTTTGATCCCGTTAGGTAATCTGCTATGTTCAGACTTAATAGTGTATATTCTGCTTACAAAGTCCAGTTATATTAGGAGATACTATTAATATTTTTTATTTGCTTAGACTGAACTCAATTATCAAGTTTTCCACGGGATGTTTCTGAAATACTGTTAAACAGATAAACGGCTCTTGAATTACTGTGTTTAAATGCACCCAAACAAAATAAAGGCACTTACATTCCCAGTGCTCATATCAGCTTTTGACTCCCCACCTGAGGGAAGAAATATGAATTCAGAACTTGAACGTCACTATTTTCCTTGTTTTCTCACACAGGTATTATGAAGTACTTACCACCAGGCTGTACAGCTTCAAGAGGGTATTTACGAGGCCTTCCCCTTTTCCGTTTCACTATTACAGGCTGATTTTCCTATTAAAAGTAAAGGACAAATATATTTTAGTTACTGTAATTGACATTTAGCATTTGAGCAATATAATACAAAGATTGCTGATAACTTCATAATGTGACAGTAGCAGAAGTAGTGCTTGTCAGTTTAAAAATACGGATGAGGCAGGTTTCATAGGAAGAGACACTGCCTGTTATGAAATCCATTGATACAGCTGAAAAGAAACAAGACAACTTCCAATTATATGAAATTCTCTGTGGCTAGCCTTAGGCAGAAGGCATGTGCCTTCTGCTCCCTTCACCTCAACAACTCTATCGTGTGATCTCACAAATGCTGCTGGCTTACTCTATACACCCCACCACATCTTTTCAGTCTTGGGAGAACTATAGACTACATATCTTGTGAGCCCCTTTTTCCAATGCCATATAGCACAGGCTACATCTTGTAACAGTACAGCAAATGTTATTAAGCAGTCAATATCCTAGTTTATCCCAATATTGATTGGCGACGTTCTCCCTAAAAAAAGGCCCCTTACTTTGAAGTTTAAGCTTTCAAAGCCACTTTAAGTAACGAATATGGTCAGATGTTCAGATCACAAGATCCCCAACCTCAGATCACAAAATCCCCAATAACTGATCTTCTCCTATATACAAGGAAAGAAGGTTAAGGGTCTCATTTGACATTTACTGAAGTCTACTGATGCCTACCCCTGCAATAGATCTTAGTAACTGAACCCTTGAGTGAATAAAATGTAACAATTTTTTCTTTAAATTTTCTCCTCTTTCCAACTTAGAGGCAAAAAAGGCAAACGACAAAAGCAATGTTTTTATGAGAACTGCGTCCATTTCTAGGGGCCAGCAACAATTTTAATCTCTAGGGTTCAGATGTTTGTTTACAACCACCACAGTAGAATATCACAAAAACATGCCTAAAAGATACCAAAAAATTTTAAAACTGTTGAGTGGTAACATTTTTGTAAAGTCAAGTCATATTTGCTAGTGACTAAATTGTCCACATCTCAATTACCAGATTTTCTGAAAACATGATTTCCGTACAATGTATAAGTACTAGTAAAGGTAGGAAGTGAGTTACTTCTACTTCAATAATGAGCCACTGATGTCTTGTGGTCTGTGAGTTCACACTTTGTGACACAGAACTACATGAGCCATAGGTACTCTACAGCATTAAACATAAATTTTCACAGCTATTTCTGTGCTGGTGAAGTCAAAGTTTTAATACTGCTGTCAACAAAACACAAAGTACTTCTTTTCAGCGTAAACCTGCGTTATTTCTGTTAGTTAACGCGAGTAAGACCACTCACCTCTGGAGAATTTTCATTCGATTCTAGACTGGGCTTCTCCTTTTCAGACATTTCCTGTTCGACAGTAAATTCATCTTCACACATACAAAAACAAGAAGAGAGAAACTGTACACCTTTGTTTTATTAGATAAAGAAAAATGTACAAGTCACAATCTTTGCACTAAAAGCATTATTTCCCTCTGTAGCCCAAAATTCCCTAAAAACACCCATCAGAAGTTAACACTACTGGCATTGTAGCAACAATATACTGGTCTGCCAGAATGCTTCCCTAACACTAGATGAGTTAGGTCTTCTAATTTAAGGTAAAAGCAAAAGCTCAAGAGTGTGACCCACTGTAAAATGGTAATATAAATACAGCCCACTATTTAATTTTCTCCCATATTCCACAAACCAGGCAGTTGAGGATATAAGCTCATAGCAAATCAGTTTCAGACTGGTCAA
>WHYT01013239.1:25744-49490 GCA_009806455.1 Tetrax tetrax
TTTTAATTGTCTCCCCCTTGAAAAGTGAGTATCATTCTGTAGTCAGTTATTTTGTACTTAAGACAATGTCAAAGCAGTTTACATTTAATAATGAAAATATCTCTGAATAGAAACTGCTATAGAAATAACAAATAAAAAAAAAAAAGTTCTTGAAAATACCTTGATGTTATCAGGTTTCGTTTTGGAACACTGACTTGGTTCATCATTTTCTCTCACATCCTGAGCAATCAGCTGGTTGCCTGCAAAAACAAACAACAGTTCAAGTGTTAAAAATGTGCCTTCTGCATATGTCAGATTTTGATGCCACTTTTATATCAGCTCATCATTAGTGTGATTCAAGAGATTCTGAATGTCTAGATTTTCCTCTGATAATCGGCTTTCCTCACCTTTATTTAAAAAGGATAAAATTAGTAATTATTTTAAAGACTAAATTAAAAAGTTTGTTCACTTATAATCAAAAAAACTTCTATAATACTCTTCTGTACAGTATTAAATTTGTTACCATATTTTTATCAAATACATAAGAGTAGTATTAAGGGTTGTTTTGGGACAAACAATTGCTTTGGATTTTGGAATTCCTCATACTCCATTCATTCCTCCAAAATACCATTTTATGGTCTAATCGCAATAGAACTTCATTTTGCAACAGAAAGGCTTTACACAAATTCATGTAGTTCTGTATCACTTACATTTTTCTTTATCTATTGTTGCTGAAGATTTACACTGTATTCCTCTAAATCTATGTTCTTCAGTTATCCGGGTATCCAAGTTTTCCATCTACACACAAAACACAATGAAAGACAATTCCTCACCTTACTTTTTGCATCAAGTTTATAAACACAGATGGGAGAAAATTGTTCCTGCTTGCTATTTTCAAGTACAACACACATCAAAATGGAAAGTAGCAGTATTACAACAGCAGTTTATTCCTACAGTTTAAGTAACGTTACTTCTATAGGATAAGCATCATCAAAGAACTTCTGACTTGTAGCATTTTCAGAATTTCTAGTTAATATTTTAAATGAAAAAAATTTCAGCTTTAATTAAGCATCATACTATGTGATTTAAAAGGAGTTTATCACAGCAATTCACACAAAATATTTTGGGATTTAAAAAAAGACACTCTTTCACATGCAGAAACAGAAGCATCTCACTAGCATCACAAACGGGGCCAACTAGTATCACAATACAGTAACAAATAAATTCACTACTCAAGTTTAACAAACTACAAACACATTTTTTAGCTTGTCACCTGTGATAAATATGAAGTGTTTCTTATGGAGCAGAAACAAGACATTTTAACTTTCCCAGTCATCCCTTTTATACTTATAAGCTCTAAGTTCTTTTGAAATCACAGTAAACTGCATTAAAAGAACAGGTTTCTAGTCCTGATCAGAAGCCCCAAGAATAATCCCTATTTTTTTCCTTTGTTCTCAAGGAGGACAAGCAAACTTCTTTGCTCTGCCAGTTAACAACAGTCTTGAAATAGTCATAGACTGTGGAATAACAATACAAGAAGATTTATTTACTGGCAAATTTGAAAGAATAATTAAACATCAACCTACACAGCTGCACAGTCTCAATATACATAGGCTCTGCATATACAAAAATAACATTTTCCTTTAGAGAATATTTAATGTAAATAGAAGTAAATGCAAGTAAGAAAAAAAAGCAGCACAGACTTAGAGAGTAAATTTAAAAACCAAGAACTTACATGAAAAGTTTCTCTTTCTAAAGCAATATTCCTCTGCAGCAAATCTATTAAAAATAATTACAAAAAAAAAAAAATCAGAAAAGCTAAGCAAGAGCGAAGCATCATAGCATCCTCTACTTCACCTCTCTGAAAGGACTCCAGAGCACCCGAAACTATATAAAACCTACTTTCAGTGTTGGAAAAAAAAGATATATTCAATCTTCTCTTTAACAAAAAAAAAAGAAAGAATAAAGAATATGGGTTTCTAAAGTACTTATTTTATGACTAAAATAAGACAACCATGGGGGTATCATCTTTGAAATATATGGTAACTTTGACATTTCAAATGTAATTCTAGCATATCAGAATTTTATCCATCACAAGCCTAGATACTGGATCACGGGATGAAGTAAAACGCGATGAAAACTATGCTGTAACATTACGCTTCCACAGAACTAAAGTTTGCATAATTGTACTAGTGAGACCTGTAGCTGATACAGTGCACACACAAAAATTGTCTAATTGATAGACTCCACTGTACTCCAACTATGGCTCTGATAAAGTAAAGCCTTAGCCTTTCATAACATTAAAATGTGGAAAATAATTATGAATTATGGGAGCTGATAAGTACTCCACACTTTTGAAAAAATTCTGTAACTTTCAAAGCCATTTCACATAGATACATAAAGAGAATCATAAAGAAGCTGCTCCATCAAGTGTTCTACAAAACTCTTAAAGTCTGATTCATAAAGGCACTGATTTTTTTTTTTCTTTAATAAAATATTAAAGTTGCTAAAACATTCTGAATAGTTTTTCTTTCAGCTAGGATAACAACATAAACCTAATATCCAATAAAATCACTCTATTCTATGTAGAATTCTCATTTCTTAAATTTACATGTTTTAGCAACAATTCTTCCTCAGCTATACTGTTCAATTGCACATCTTTCAATTTTTAAAGCAGTGTCAAATGAAGAGCTAGATCCTACCCACTCAAATAGCAATGATTTGTTTACATTCCAAGGAATCTTGGACTACTAAACTACTGTGTCTGCTGTTCATACTCGTGACAGGACACACATTTGTCTTTTAAACAACTTCCTTTTACGTACGTTGAGCTATATGTATATATGCATGTCTGTATATATATAAAGAGAGATTTCTATGTGGTGGCGGAGAGAAAGAAAAACCCCTCTACCAAGAGCTACAAAGCATTATTCTTCAGCATGTGTTATATCCAACATGATTTACACAACAAATGGATTTTTGTTAAACATTTTACAGGGAACAAAATTATCACAGCTAGTTCAATCTGCACATTTTAAAGTTTAAGTACTGTCTGTCTGGATGACTAAGTGATGTGAAGTGGCACAGTGTTTCAGGCACTTCAGAGAAACCCAACAGTAAAGAAAAACTGGTTACACTTTTGGACCTGCTGTTCTGAAGACCACATGCTTTTAACCCATTCTCAGGGTTTAGTTTTTTTTTTGTTTTTTTTTTTTCTCGTGAGCAGAGCACAACTCTTCCAGGTATGTGAATCTGACATAACTCAAGAATAAAAAAGAATCCAAAGTTTTATACCAATGCTCATATCTCATCTTATTCCTAGTTTTGTCTTCTATTTGCTAAACGATTATTTTGGTATGCGTATCTAAAAATCTGCAAGTGAGCTTTGCAGTGTGTCCTTTCACAGCATTTAGGCTTTCAGCTGCCATGATTCATAAGAGGAACTATATCTTAAACCTCTCTGGACTCTATATGCAGCAGTATCACTGGTATTTCTTAGAATTCACTGTAGTTTTGCTTGTTGAGGATTAACTCTCATCTGGTAGTGTTGTAAACATCTTTGTAATGCATTTGGAGTACAAAATCCATCAAGATGGGAACAAAGTAGGGGGTTGTTTCTGTTCTAATAGGAAAGCCAAACAATTGCAACACAATTTAAAATAATGTGCTTTTGGGAAATACGGATTTTATTTTTTTCTTCCATTTAAGATTAATACATGGAAAAGGAATTACTGAGCACAGATTTAAGTTGCCTAATGGAGATTTCTAGTTAAGTGACTACCTACGTCTAAGTGGTCTGCAAATTTCATGGATGGCCAGAAATATTTTAATCTTCTAGGAGCAAAAAAAAACCCAACCCAAGAACCAAACCACAACCCAAAACCCAAACCTTTCTGTAAATAAAGTCTGACACTACTTACTATTGTTATATCCTTAAAGGGCCTACCCCTGAAACAAGGATGTTCTAAGTTTAGAAGGAAGAAAGCCATTCTCTGGGGAAGTTTCTGTATCTTTCCCAAGCAAACATTTTTTCTGTATTTATTGATTTTTAAACAGAATGTTAGCAGTCTACTTCTTTAAAAATCCTAAATGCTTCCCACTTTTCTTTCAGCACATCACATTGGAAGAAAAGGCTGACCCTCTCCTCTTTCCCACAAACCAAATGCAAAGCCACAAGAGTTCCCAGAAACATTTCAAGAAGATTCCTGCAGGCTTTGCTTCAGTCCCCGCACATATCAAATCTACTACCTCCAGTAACAGTCAATGAGTATGAAAAGTAAACTGCTATCAGTAGAAAAGTCACCTTTCCGAAACTCTTTAGTATGAGGATCCACATGTTCCTCTTCACTTCTTGGACTTTCAGGCTGTTGTGGCTAAACCCAAAATCAAGGGAAACAAAAGCATCAGAGATTCAGAACAAGTATGTCTCATTCCTCTCCCTCATATCATGATCTATAAAAGTTTTCAAAAATTTTGTTATTAAGACAGCAGCACAAATATTAATAAGGAACACTGGCAGAGCTTCTTCACATTACTGTTGAACAGCACAGCACCATAACCTTGACCTTAGAGTTAACACTGGTATCAGAGTCCAGTTTAACAACAACATCTCAAACGAAATATCAAGAAGTCAAAGTGCCTACACATCGTAGCCTACTCTACGATGAGTTCTAAATACGAACAATAGTCTGCAAATGTTTACATACACAGAAAAATATGTATTCACAATGTATAAAAAGGTACAGTAAACTCTCCAACTCATCTGGTTTTTTTTTAAATTCAAGTTGCAGATCAGCTATATGTTACCAATGCACAGATAAGTACATTTAGCTCTGTATAGCAGTAAGTCATATTTGAACATTGTGAACTCAGATACAGTGCCATGCGAACATCGCTATACTGGCTCTAGGACCATCTCATGCTGGCAAACAGTAGAGTTGTTTGAAGGCTGAACTCAACTCAAGTCAATAAATCTCACTAGACTGAGGTTGATATGGATTTTCCTGAAGTGTATCCCAAGCATCAAAACCATGGTTCACTGCCTTGGAGCCAATACCAGTAACTCTGTGCAGATCCACTCTTTCGTAGATGCCTGGGAGTCTCTGAACTCAAAACGCTTATTATCAGAGTTTGGCAAGACATGAATGCCTGGATCCAGTCCTGCATCTGAATGAAGAATCAACCCACCTGGAATCCAGTCTAGTATGGACCACAGCACAGACACACGAACGGACAGGCTTAGCTTTGGTCTTAACATAAGCTATAAGTGACCATAAGCCCCAAAATAACCTGAATTATCCAGGATGCCCTACCCGTCTGTTACAGCAGATAATGGGCTGTGGTTATCACAGCAGAACAGCAGCAAGTTTTCCCCAAAGACACAGAGAATGGGTGAGTCTGAAGACTGGCATGGAAGTGATACAACAAAATGAACGGCAGTGTATGTTTACAATTTCAAAACACTAAACTAACAATTGCCAACTGTAAATGCTAAGGCATGTATTTTACAAGTACTACCATAAGCAAGCAACATACATACAGTATGATTAATTCCAAAAAAACAAACAAACTTGGATGTCATGGTCACAGAAGGAGCATGGCTGGGGGAGGAGCAGGGCAGGAATTAGTTCTACCACAGAGTAACACGGACAGCCCACAATTTAAATGTCAGCTGCATAGAAAAGCACAGCTGAATAATCTGAAAAGTGACCCTTGGAAAGTTTTGAAGTTCAAATGCAATTTTTTTTCTGCACAGAAGTCAAAAAGTATAGTAAGAAACTGATGTATAATTATACAAGAAATAGTATAGTCAAAATTTTCAAAATAACATAAATACCTCTTCAGTTCTCAAGTTAGTTTCAAATTCTAGTTCTTCTGCCAACTTTGGTAAAGATGCATTATTGCCTAATAAAATACAAATACGTTAAAATTATTAGGTTACATTATGCTGTATTTATCTCATGCTACAGTAGGATGCTATTTCTTAGTACCATCTCATGAACACAGCACCTGAATTTAATCCCTTCCTGTAGGCAGTGGAAACAACAGTAAGACCATCTGCAGCAAATCAGCTCAGAAAAATAACTTAGCATGTGCAAGAACACAAGTACTTCTATGTTTTCCTTAAGTATGAAAGGATTGAAAAATATGGGCTATCAGGTTTTACCATAGCTTATTCACAAATTCTGACTTTAGCTTTTTTCTTTATTTTCCTTTAAAAAACACCAACAGATTTTCAGACCAAATTCCAAACAGCAAATTACCACTGTATTAATTAATACAGAGTGAAGAGTTAATACTAAGGATAGTATTTTTCTTTCAGTGACAATGAGATCTAAATCTCTAAGTTCTAAAACTGTAGCCACTGAAATTATCTAATTTCCATGGAGACTGAAAGCTCAGTAGCTCCTGTTAGCGTCAATGTAATTTCAGAAAATCTCAAAACCCCACCCATGTCACTCCCCAGAGGAACAGCTGTATGCTTATAACATCTGAAAAACAGGCCTCACAGAGAGCATCTTCATAGGACTTCTATAGCCTTTTTGAGCACCTACTTCAAAAGCCTGTTTTTCCTAAACAAAAGCAAATAGTTATAACATGATAATTCTTCAATGATGCATGTTAAGTGATTAAATTGTGGTTGTGGTCCACAGAATAAGAGTACTGTTACCACTGGTACTTACAGAGGCTACATCAATGGACGACAAGGATTGAGCAAAGCACCAAGCCATACATACCCAAGTGTAGCAGTTTACATTTTCATGGCTCATGTTTGTCTGTTGTATAAATGCTAAACAACATTTTTCAAGTTTACTAGATTGGCATCTTTCCTGGACAAATTCCTAAGATCCCAAAATCTGCAGAGTGAACCTCCTCACCCCAAATATAAATAAAACTAGAGAATAAAGCCAACCTTTGAGAAACCAGACCAAAACTTACATTATAAAATGTTACCGTATTTTGTGAAATAATAGCAGAGACAGACATGAGAAGGAAAAGGTTTTAAAAGTAGTACTTGATCAGCATCATTTCACTTCCTTTGGTATAAAGAAAGATAAGCAGACTTTTCTACAGTTTAATTTATGTAAAATGTATAATGAAGCAATAATCTTGACTTCATTACGGCATCTACAGAATTCATTAATTTTCATAAACTTGGTGCTTCAACTACTCTGGAGGGTCAACAAGAAGAAAGGCTGAAAATAGCAGGGTATTAATTACATGGTATTTTAGGAACTAGCAACCATGCAAGTTCATTTCAAATGCTAGCTTTCAGAAAAAATGGATCCAGAAATAAAATGTCATATTCTATCATAACTTAAGTTTTCTATTTAAAATAGACTCCTATCATCATTGCTCATTCAAAATATTCATTTATTTAGGATGACTGTCTGATTCCTTTGTAACGCAAAGATGGACCATTTCAAGTGTATTCACAGCACAAAATTCAGCCTAAGAGAGTGAATCTGAATATGACCATTAAATAACCATCCAGAGAAAATTTGCAGTTATGATTAAGGATGGCCACTCTTAACTTCCAAAATGCTAAAAAGTTACATTTTTAAAGTGTTGAACATATGTCTAAAGGAAATGCATCCTCTTTCCTACAAAAGGATTTTTGAATTTCAAAACATGTTAATAACAAAAGCTGTCCCACAGTAATTACCCCTTGTAAACCACTTCATATATTTGCTCATAATTTTAATTCAATGTATTTTAGTAGCTTTTTTGCACTCTTATAACATTTAATTCTTCTCCAACATACCTCACGTAATTGTGTTCAGTCACTCCTACACTCCCAGAATCACATGCATATTTAAATATTTGTCATCAATTCTTTGTTTTTTTTTTTTTAATCCAACAAAGAAATCAGTTATATTGGAACACTTATTTCCAACTATAATAATGGTAAAATGCATCTATTTATTACAGCTTATAAACTGAAGAGTCAAAAAAAACCCCCAAAAAACCAAAACCAAACCAACCCTGAAATTCTCACCTGAATTAAAGGTTGTGTTACTTTTTTGAAAAGTAACTTCAATTCCAATATCATCTATTTTGACCAAGTTCGTTTTGTCATCGCTGCCGTAAAGCTCTTCTACATGCAACTCAGGGAAGTCACTTTTTTCCCCTAATTCTGATTCTACTGTCACTTCACCATGGTCGGTATTTACAGTCACTTCATTTGCAGAAACTAAGGAAAGAGCCTGTGTCCTAGGCAGGGGAGTCCTTATTTCTGAAAAGTCACTTTCTAAAAGCAAGTTTGAGTTAAATTTATAGTTTACATTCCTTAGAGTTTCACTCTCTACCACTGCTTCTGAAACCATACAAGAGAGTTCTGATGCAACATCTTCACGCAAAACATCTTCAGCTTGCTCATCCTCCTCACTTGCCTCTGAGGAATGACTTGGACTCACAGCAGCCTCCGTACTAATCTCCACGCAAAGGGCTTCATCTACACTCATGAGGTTCACTGAATTTTCATCCGTTTCTGTGATTTCACTCTCTACTGTGGTCTGAGATGCTGTTGATTCTCCCCTGACATCACTCTCATGAGTCTCATTCTCTCTACCAACGACAAGTAAAGAATCACCGCTTTTTTCTGGGCCCGTAGTCGATAAAATGCATTCAATCTGGTTAGCAGTATTAAAAATTTCCTCACTTTTGTCTTTTACTTCTGTACTCTCAGCAGCAAGCTGACTTTCTTCTATAACTGTAAAGGTGAAGAGACTATCACATTCTTCCACTGTGCTGAGAGTGATCACTGCCCCCTCCTCCTTATCTCCTAGACTTGAAGCAGCACGTTGATCTTCACTGTTGGTGGCAACCCTCAGCACAGGAGCTCCACATTCTTGCACAAAAATCACAGAACCTTTGCTTTTTGCATCTGCATTAAAAGCAGCTAGTCCAAACTCTTCATCTACAGCTGCAGCCGCCTCCACAATCTTGCATTCCTCGGACGCATTTGGAGAGATAATGGCATCTTCATCTCCTTCTGCTACAATGAGCTGACTTTCAGCTTGTGGTGCTGCACTGATCAGGACTATCTCACACTCTTCTGTCATGCTTGTAGTGATCATAGCAGTTTCGTATCTTCCCTCTGTTTCTGAAGCAGTGAGTTTGTTTTCATCTTGCATAGCTACACTAGACATAGGAGCTTCAAAACATTCTGCTGTACTTGTAGAGATCATTACCGTTTCATTTTTTGACTCTGTGTCTGACACATGTTGAATTGCCTCTTCTGTGACTTCATCTGACATAAGGATTACTTGTTCTTCCATGATACTGGTGGAAATCATAGCACACTCATCTTTTTCTTCCTTACTGCTAGCAGTTGGGTGGCTTTCATCGTCGTTATTATCATCTCCTCCTGTACTGGATTCACTAGGCATGGGAACCTCATATATTTCCATATCTATAGAAACCATAGCATCTTCATTTATTTCTTCTGTTTTCACAGAGGGGAGATGATCATCATATTCAATAGCTGCACTTGACATAGGAGCCTCAAATTCTTCTACAATACTGGTAGAAATCATAGTGCACTCATCTTTCTCCTGCTTACTGCTAAAAGCATGCACACACTCTTTGAACTCTGTAGCTGTACTGGGCATAGGCACATCTGTGTCTTCAGCGTCTATTAAGACCACAGAGCCTTCCCCACTTTCCTTTGCTCTTGCAACAGCAAGTGGACCTTCCTCAGCATCCACAGCCGAATGTAAGGGAGCATCACTTTCTTCCACTGTACTGGTAGAAATTATATCACCTTTTAGTTTCTCTTCTCTGTCAGCAGGAATAAGAGAAGTCTCATCTTCTGTTGGAACTGCACTACTTATAGAGGCATCAAGTTCTCTGCTGCCAAAGGAAGTCATGGCATTCTCATGTTCGTCTTCAGTGCGAGACTGACTCGTATCTTGCACTGCCATCGCACTAGTCATGGGACCCTCACATTCCTCGCTATCTAAGGGAATCAAGGTACCTTCATGCTTTCCTACAGGCACAGTCAAGGTACCCTCATCTGCAGCACTTGCACTGGTTACACTGCTTTCAACAATTCCTTTAGCATTTTTGAAGTTTGAGCCACAATTAACTTCTTTCTCTGCACTTGTCATGCTGTCAACAGTAAGGTTATTCATATTTGTGCCAGCCACTCCCGACTCAGCTTCCATTTGTTCAGCAACTACGCAAATAATGGAACTTTCACCTTCTTCTGCACCTATACAAATCAGTGCTTTTTCACTTTCCATTCCTGTACAAGTAGAAGCATGCTCATTTTCTTCATTTCCTCTTCCTGTACTGGTCACAATGCCCTCACCTTCTTCATCCTCTTCTTTTGAGCCTGTACTAGTCACAAAACCTTCATCATCACAGGGACCTACACTGTCTGTAGTGATATTGGCTTCTTCCTTTGCCCTTGTACTGTCCATTAGACTTTCACATTTTTCAGCTTCTAAACAAACTGCAAACCCTTCATTGCTGTCTTCTAGCCCTGTGCAGACTACAGATATTTCGGCATCATCTTCTGGAGTTATGCCTGTGCTGGTCACTGCACTTTCACCATTTACAGTATCCTCAGATTTGTCACCTCTAGTTCCAGTTGTGGCACTGTTGTTTGTGACCATTGCAATACATGCACCAGTTACAGTGCTTTCTCCTTGGGCATCTGTACCAGTCACCGAGCAGATGATGAAGTTATGATCTCTTTCTTCTGCACCTGTGCAAGTCACAGTACCTTCATGTTCTTTTACTTGGCCAGCTCTCACGCTGTCCCTAAACTCACCTGAACTGTCACCACTTGTTGACCCTTCACCTGTTTCTGTCCCTGCACTAGTTACAGCACCATCACTCTCCACTTCACCTAAACACGACACGGAACTTTCAGATTTGCTTGTATCTACACAAGTTGATGTCTTTCGTTTTTCTTCAGAGCCTGCACTAGTCACAGCATCATCTTTTTCTTCTGCCGCAGCACTATTGACACGGTCTTCAGTTTCTACTCCACCTGCATTGACTGAATCCTTACCACTTTCTTCTGCATCGACCATGGTACAGCCACCATTTTCTTCTCCTTCTGTACTTGTCAGGACACTTTCACTTTCTGCTAATCCTTCAGTGACAACACTGCCATCACCTTCTTCAGCTGCTGCAACAGTACACTCACCAACATCTGCTCCTGTGATGAAACTGCTGCCCTCGCTACTTTTTACCCATATGCCCGTTGTGAAACCTTCATCAGCTTCTATGCTTGTGCAGATTACAGTCACCTCACTTTCTTCTTCTGAGCAAGTGGTTGTAGCATCACCAACCTTTTCAGAATGTGAAGCACCCTCAGCTCCTTCTTCTCCTGTACTAGTGGCCATTACAGTGCTCTCAATGATCTTTTCTGTGCTAGTTCCTATCACAGTGGATGGAGTTGCATGTAGGCTGCTGTACAACAAAGTAAGTTTACTACTTCCTGCGCTGGTACCTACTGCATTGCTTTCATTCTTATCTTCCATGCCAATCGCAGCATTCCCTTCTTGCCCACTGGCTACAACAGAGCCTTTGACTGTTTCCTCAGGAACTCTTTCAGGCACTAACACAGAGGAAGATTGTATCATATCATCAATATCATGCACCTCGTTCTTTTCCGCATTATCCATCATTGTGCTTCTTTCTCCCTTTATGAAAGCATCTGTATTCAAGCACTCTTTTTCTTTTCTGAGTTTTTTTGTTGTTACATCCCCAGAATCTTCAGTTATGTCAGTTATCAAGCTTTCCTCTTTTATTTTCCCCTGAGTGCTTTCTAAATTTGCTGCTTCATCATAATGTTCTTGACTAGGTAACATAACTGTATTGTCTTCCATTGCTTGTTCATCAATCTGGGAAACTTCATTAACTTTTTCTATACTGTTTGTCATAGCGGCATTATCATCATCTCTCATGACAGAACTTAGCACTGCACTATCTTGTTGTTCCATGTGTACAACCTGTGCTGCATCACTCTTCAAAATGGAAGTATCTTCAAATAAAGAAATCCCATCTGAATTATGGCATTCTTTAGACATACTATCCAAGGAATCTGTAAAATCAGGGATATCCACATCCATGGACTTTGCATCAGCAGCATCTTCTCTGGAAGAATTAATTGCCAAAGGAACATCATCTGAATTAGAATGTATTACAGGTTTTAAATTCTTTGGTCTTCTGCTATCTTCTGAAGCTTGATCCTTACTGGGAACATTCAGTAAGATTCTACCACTTGTTTCATACACAACACTCATTTTATAAGCTCCTTGTTTATCGTGTTCTTGATCCACGGAAGCTTGTTTGGACAAAACGTCTAAGGCACCAACTTGTTTATTAGGGATATCTTCTTGTTTAACAGTTTTTTCAGCTGCAGGCAGAAACTGTGATTCACAAGCTTCGGGACCTGCCAAGTTGTGTTTCAATTCCTTACTTGAAACAAAAAGAGATATTTTTTCTTTTCCTATGTACTCGGTATCTGTGGCTTGGAGTGACTTTCGAATGTTTTTTCCTTCAATGTTACATGCTTCTTGTACTTTTGTTTGTTTCAAATCAAGTTCCATCAGCTCTTCCTCGTGACCAGAATGCAAGTCATCGTTATTCATGGTTGACTTTTGAGAGGCTGGAGCATGGCTGCTTTCAGTTGTGCTAGCTGATTGCTTTTCCTCTCCAAGTAAATCTTGGTTTGATAAACTGCCTTTTCTATTTTCACAGGATATCTTCTTACTTTGCTTTTTATCCACTGTCACTGAGACACTCAACACTTTTTCATGTCCACTATCCACTTCTTTAATATCTTTATCTTCCAATTTAATATTATCTTCCTTCTTCTTTACTTCCTTGTTGCTGTGCTTTGAGTTTCTGCTTTTGTGACCTTCAGCAGAGAACCTTCTTTCTAGTTTGGAATTGCTTAAATCTTTATCACCTCTATATTTCTCTTTCATAGATCCTCTTTCTCCAGAATGTAACTTAACTCTGTGACTAAAGTCTTTTTGTGATCCCTGAGTTGATTGTGTGCCACTTACAAGCTCAAACTCAGCACCACTCTCCTCAAAACTTTTGTCTTCATTCTTGGATTTGTGTTGCTTATCTGAATCGTTCTCTTCCACGCTCTTATCTTTGTCTAATTTCTGACCAGTCTCTTGTTTTGTTAAATTTTCCTGTAATTCTGTTTCAGATGTTTTGGATTGTTTACTATGACTCTTTGACTTAGACTTTAACAAAATCTTGTCTTCTACAAGGCTCTTAGATCTTCGTCTGTCTTTATGAACACCATCTTCCTGTTTCAAATTACAATCAGAGTTAGTGGATTCTATTTCATGTTTATCTTCCGAGTAGCTTTCACTCCTTTTGTGTGATGTAGAAGCAAATTGCTTTGAGGCACTTAGGGAATCCTTTTGTGGCCTAGAATCACTCAGGGACCTTTTGGACTTGTATTCTGCTCTTGATTTTTCAGTTGAGAGATGTCTGTCTTTCTTATTTTCCTTACGCAGCAATTCTTCAGCTTTGAAGGTTGATTCAGAAATATTTTTTCCCTCTTTTCCTGTTACCGATATTTTCCGTTCACTTCGGTGTTTACTTTTTCTTTCAGATTTGTCATCTGAAGAAACCTTTACTTGTTTCTGACCACCATCTTCTCCTTTCAAACTTCTCTCAAATGAATGGAGTTCGATATCTTCACTTGATTTGTGAATACCATCTCCTTTATGTTTGTGCTTTAAAGAAAGTTTATCTTCTAAAGCAGTTCTTTCCTTTTCATTTTTATCTTTGTAAGACTTGGCTTCTTTTTTGGCAGCATTTCTTATATGTTGAATTTCTGTGTCATTATCTTTTTTGGAGTGTTTTTCATTTTTAAATATGGATTTCTGCTTCTGTAGTTCTTCGGTACTGACTTCTGCTCTATCCAGTTGTCTTTTCAGGTCCCTTGTTTCACTATCTTGCTGTGCTGCTTCAGCCTGAAGAGAGATTGAGGTTTTTCTTTTATGTTCTTTTTCCGCTTTAAAATCACTTCTGCTTTCTTCAGTTGAATGTACTGATTCTGAAAGTCTTCTAAGCTGTTTAGAGATTTCACTTTTCCCATGATTATGCTTCAATTCTTTGGAAGAATTTTTTTCACAAAGCTACAAAAGAAAAGTTTTTTATATATATATATATATATATATAAGCAAATACACAGATCCTTCATTATGTGACCAAACAGAATTGTTAATGGCAAACTCTCCATAAAAATCAACACACTAGAGAATACACCTAATATTGTAATAAAAATTCATTTAAAATATAGTCAGTACAAAAATGAAACCTGTCATTTTCATTTTAACTATCTGTCATTGTGGGAAAACCCAAAGAAACAGAAGTAACCTTAATCAGTCTGTCTGAATTTGAATATCTTTTCTTTATAAAGTGATTTTTCTTTGTAAGATTATTTAAATGGATTTTTAAATGGGCAATCACAATTTCTAGTACTCCATAAGTTACTTTAAACAGCCACTATGCTGTCTGTTTAAAAAAACAAAACAAAACACCCCAAAACTCACAAAAGTTAAACCTAGACTTCCATTTGAACTTCCAACTGCGACTATTTTTTGTTAACAATGTTATTGGTAAAAACTCTCACCATAAAATTACTTTTCTTTTAGTATTTGGACTACATTCAGTTTTCCTTTAACCTCCTAGTGAGAAATTTAAATAGATCAAGCTCAAGCCTTTGCATTTAAGACACACTTTGCTGTTTTTTAAAACCCAACATGCTTCACAGAGTAGGGCTTAAACTGTATCTTGTGTTCTACTACAACATACATCAGCACTAAATTTATAGACTATACTCTAGTGGCTACTGGAATTCAGAAAACATTACTACAGAAATCTTGGATCACTAACCTAACTGAACGAACTAGCAGGAAAAAGTTAATTAATAAAAACTAATGCAATACCATGCAGTTTGGTACAGACGTATGAACAAGTACTATCACAATTAAAAAGGAAGAAAATAAGGTTTATATTTAAGAGACACATACCTCATTTGTCTTTTGCATTTCTTTAGAGTCCTCTTCAGATGGCTCATACTTCTTTTTGCAGCTATCTTCAACACGCCTGAAACAGGTATTTGGGCAATTAAAAAAGGAAAATCTGTATCAGCCTAACATTAGTCTGTAAACTTTCTGCTTTTAAAGCTGAAGGAGAGAGCTCAAAACACTGAAACAGAGCAGTCACACGACTTTTGACTAGCCAACTCATCCAAAATTTTCTCTCTTGCAAAATTATGTGTACCAACTTCAAAGAGATCATCTTCTGGACATCAGTGTTTTAAAGCAGAGAATATTAGTATGACAACATTAGTACTCTAGTTGCAGCCGTAAAATGGGTAAGAGATCTCCTTGCCCCATAAAACCCATATGCAGACAGACATGTACACAGGTACATATTTATGCAGAACATCAATTTAAAGATCAAGTCAAGCTGACCGACTTATTAGCTGCACAAACATCTAAAACATGTCCATTCTCAAGCCTCTATTACCATTCTGTGTGTGAAAAGCCACATAAAGGTTGTTACTGGAGTTTGAGCTGCAGTATATTTAAGCAGCTATAATCTGATTTTATGCCCAAACTTCATGCTCATTAATAACAAAGTTACATGAATACTTTAAGAGGAAGTTGTTAAAACGGGTAAGGCTAACTGCAAAGTTGAAGAGACCTTTTTCAATAGGCAAAAAAGAATATTCAGAAACTTAATTCCTTTCCAGCAAATGCATGAATACCTTGAATCTCTCTTTCTTTTTCTGCTCAAGGCTACTTTTTTTTCTAAAAATTTCTGTTCTTTAAGCACATCCTTAATGCTGGTACCAGTAGCTTTTGACTCAATACTTCTTGATGAAGGTTCTTCTAAGTTCAAACCACTTTTTCCTAAAATAATACACAAATGATGAAATACATAAGCATGTCACTGCATTACTGTTTCAGCTATAAACGTGACTGAAAACAACACAGAATGTACTAATGTTTAGCAGAGAACACAAGTGTATATAACTATTCATTGTGTTCAAGTAATGTAATGATACATAAAAGCACATATGAAAAAGTGAAGACATGGAATTTTGTATTAATAATTTGCATTATACATTTTTCTGTTACATCATTGTTGAAATGTTGAGTTTTAAAGGGAAATGACCACAGATCTATTACCAATATTTTAAGCTGAATGTTTTTCTCCACAGAGAACAAGCAAGAATGGGGTGGTGCGAGCTAATGTTATACTTCTCATACCTTTAGCATTTTGATTTCCAGTTTTTAAGGATTTTGTTTTTTCTGCAGCCTTCTGTTTACGTTTTTCTTCAAGTCTCTCTCTGTTAATTTGTCTTCTTAGGAGTCTCTCTTCTTTTTCTTTGGCCTGGAGATACAAAACAAAGGAAAACAATTAATTTATCACTAGATCAAAGACTATACTTGGACTACAAATGTATGTCTAAAACCCATAGAAAACAGAACATTGCAGCTCAAGGTAAACGAGAAAACAAATAGACCTTCAAAATCATTATATGAAAGTTAACAGAATCCTCTAATACTTCTGTGCAGTGAAACTAGCTGAGTTCCAAAAAGTTTAATTGCTGCTTGACACCACAGACTGAGACCTTCTCAAAGAATATATCTTATTTTTTATTTTATTTATATAGATATGTATGTATAACACATATATAGTGTATATTAAATATGCTATATATAAATAAAATATTAAATAAATTATATATATATATAAATATTTTTTAAACTATATCTAGACAAAGGAAAAAGATCTAAAAACTGCTGTTCCCTCTTCTGTGTGCTGGTCCTTCTTCCACAGAACACAGTAAACATGCTCAAACCTCTCCTTCCTTTCTCAATGGCTGCAGACACGCTACTAACTGCTGATTTCATGGACAGCAAGAACTACATTTGTAAAGAGATGATGTTACAAGTAGCCTGCAGAAGTCAACACAAGCCCAAACTACACAAAACCACACTGAAGACAGGCTGCAGATACATATGGGCTATTTTTCCACCCAAACTGGCACTATAAATCTACTGAAGACCAGGTTTTTCATATGTTCATATGTGCAGCAGTTCTTACTCTCCATATCAAATCACTCAGTAGAGAAAGATTCCACCTATTGCTGTGATTCTGCGAAGACACTGCACGTAATTAGTAAATCCTCTGTCAACATCAAAATACTGTTCATTTTAGAGTGGACAAAAAAGATGGAAAAGCGTGTCTTAGTTTGAAGGCTTCTGGTGGTGAAAGCTATAACCAGCAGAGCGTTTCCCTGGAAAGCAAATCATGCAATATTGGGGGAAGTTTGAAGGAGGGGCAGTTGTAACACAAGAGGGGGAAGACACTCCCCCCCCCGCCCCCCGCCCCAAAAAACCGGAAAAAGTGAGAAGAAACAGAAGACTCCAAGTGGAATTTCTGTGCAGAAAAGTTTAAAGGGGCTAGAATGTGAGCACTTACAAAATCCACACTTACAATGGACTGACGACGTTGTTCTACAGTTCGTTCATCATCAGAATCACTGAAGTATTTGGAGTACAAGAAAGGCTTGCGAACATAAGCATGACGAACAGGCTTCACTTTCCCATCACTCAGCTCATTAGCATGAGGCTTTGTCTTACTTTGGCTGTTTTTCTCCTCTTCATCTGAAGAAATGTTAGTGAATTGTAGAGATTTATTGACAAATTAGGGCACTTTCAATGTGATTTTGGAGGAGACAAAGCTACTCAAAGTGTTATTAACAATTATTTCTTCTAAAAATATAAACAGTTTAAAAAGTTAAACTCTAACATCAAAACATCGCTAGATCATGAAAACCTGGAAGGTATATTCACGTGATTGTGCACACCATTCAGCCAAAAACTTGCAAGATACAAACCGCAGGATAAATTGGGATAATATAATTGGGCTTACCCTCTTGCCTATAATCATGTTGTCGTTTTACATGTACTATTTCATAGTTAACACCACATAAGAAGTGAGAATATGATTTCTGCTATGTATTAAATTAAGCTTCTTCCCTACACCAAAAAAATTTGTACAATATTTGAGAACATAAAAACTAGACTGGCTTACTGAAACACATAAACAAAACATTGTTCTTTATACTCATGTAAGTATTATTCAAGTAAAAATAAATACAATGATTTCAGGTTTATCAAAATTACCAGAAATAGAGTAAAAACATTTGTGCTCCATAGTGTACAAATTATTTATACCCCTGAAATATATCTAAGGTTTGTTTTCACTTCAAAAATATTTAGTCAAAACTGAATGCAATATGTTTAAAGGTAACAGCAAAGCCAGAGAACATGCAAGTGATTCAGTGCTTCTAAATAATATTCTCAGAACACAAAAGATAAGCTCACAGCAAACTAGAGACAACTTATTCAGATATTAAGGCACTCTCCGTATTATGAAGTAGAAAGTCTTATTAAGTGCAAAAGCCACGTATCTTCAGAAATCAGAATCTGAGGTCTGCTCTAAACAAGCAGAACACAAATAGGTAACCCAGTCACGGAAAAGATTTGGTGTTTCCAAACTCTTAAAGCTAGACCTATTCCTTTTCCTTCTACTTTGGCCAGGCAAAATTTGGAAATCTCTGCAATCCCAAAACTCTAAAACGGACCTGATCTGCAAAGTCAGCTACAAACACTGCCCTAGGGTCACAAAGCACTCCAATGTTATACCAAATTCAGGGCAGAATGGAGGGGAAAGAAAAAAAACCAGTGACATATCCATCACCATTAAGTGTTTTTGTCGCCTAGGAAACACTGCAATACAAATAAGATTTACAGTGTTTAGAATCTCTCAAGCTATTAAAAAAATATTCAAAGTATGTCCACTACTCATCTGTCGTAATTGCACAAACACTATATATTCCACATTCAAATTCTTTCTCATAAACAGGTACAATAAAATATACTGCAAAACCTCAACATTTATGATATGATGCACTCAACAAAAGCGTTGCATATTCTTTACTGCTATTTCACAATCTAATTATTTTACCATCTGATGTGATCTCCCCCTCTTCAGTACTGTCAGAAATTACAGTCTCCTCTTCACTCTCCTCTTCAAAGGAAGAAAGGTCACTGGTATGAACAGAGCTGACAGTGATGTCACTGAGTACCTCCATATCTGAATCTATTGATGTATTTTCTTGCAAAGGAAAAAACAGAAAACACTGTAATGCAGTACACTGTATGTGAGAAACTTTTCTTACCAGAACAGTGATTTTGCCACTGAAAACAAAATTATCTTAAGAACAAGAAACAGGAAACTCTCCCCAACGTTTGTAAACACCTTAATGAAATGTTATTGGGTTAACTCTGCTTTACTCAAAACAAAGCTCATCCTGAGGTACAACTAGAACCTTAAATGCTGACTGGAATCATTGAGAGAACTTGCCAGAGTAGGGCAGATAACCAATCACACACTTGAGGAATCAAAGCTTATCTGATTCCTAGTGTGCCTCATCTAAGGGAGATGAACCAAGACCTAGCTGTGGCTAACTACGCAAATTTGCGTATCAGAGAACCTACATTCCAAATACACTTCTGATTCACCTCGTGAATACACTTTAAAAATCTCCTATATCCATATTTTAAGCAAACAGCATTGCCCGCACCATACCTTCTTTAGTTTCTTTAGTGCTTTCAGCTGTTTTATGTCTATTGCTATTTTTTTCTGGAACTAACTGTTTCACTTGTTCCAACTCTCTCACTTGCTTTTCTTCCTTTGACTTTGTAGTATCATCACTTTTCTTTGAGTGGTCAGACTTCTTGTCAAGTTTTTCCTTCTTTTCTTTTCTTCTTTCACTGCTGTCTGGTTTCTTGTCACATTTCTCTAGTAATTTACTCTTTTGATCTTCATTTTCCTGTTGAATTTCTTTACTTGTGTCTTTACTCACAAAAGTCAGATAAGTATCCTTTGCTGAATTTTTTATTTCTTCACTTTGGCTGGGAAGCTCATTTAAATCTTCACACTTTGCAAAGCTTTCAGTCCCTTCTCCAGAAGGATCACAAATTGCCTTCTCTCTGTCTGGCAAGTCCTCCATATTTCTCTCTCTATCGGTGCTACCATCCACACTCTGCTGAGATGAGAGTCTTTTTGCAACCCTCTCGTTGTTCTTGGGATTTGAGTTCTCTGTTGAAGCCCTGGCAGCACTTGCTTCTTGGTTAAGAGAAGTTATTGTTTCCAAAATGGACATTGCATCACTTGCTACGTTGCCACCAGGAGCTGTAGCAGACACACCTTGAATAGTAAGAAATAAAAGAGTTTAGTTCATTTTAGTTTCCGTAATTGTGTTCAGATAGAATGTTAAACATGTGAAAGCAAAAAGAATAATTGCTCTATTTTAAATAAATTAACTAAAAGGTTTGACTAATTTCGCATCTAGAGATTTTGGTTTAAAAAAAGAAAAAAAAAAACCCAACAAAACAATAAAACCACACAAACCAAAAAGTTGCATTCCTGCAGCAATTATGGTCCAGCTACCAGAGATTCATTTAACTCTGCGACATACTGCTGCTCCTAAGATCAGCTAGAGAAAGCAAGGGTTGTCTATGGGAAGGATATTCTGAACACAACCCTTGTTCAAATCTACCATCATTCCAAATGGGATGATGACCTTGGAGAAGCACAATATACAACACCGCTGCAGAAAGTCTGTCTTTTACATTTCTGGTATCTCCATAAATGACATGGAAAATAGACTCAGGATATTGATTATGTAACAATATGACTAGCAGAAATAACCTGTCACTTTCCTGTCTTCTTAGAAGCAACTCTGAAGATGGATGAGAAAGGGTTAACTGGACTAGTACTAAGAAGTGCTTCTGGCTTGTTAACCCACTTTAGAGGAAGCGGGCCTCACAGGAAGAGGGCTAGGATTTAAATAAAGGGTCTAGTTACAAATAGATGGACTACTGTGGAGTCTCTTAGGAAGGGAAAAATTTGACAATTACCTGCAGGAATGTTTAGAAGTTGATACCAGGCAACATAAATGAAAACCATAAAGAAAAAGTTCTGTGTTTATAAACAAACTAAAGATTGTCTGATTCGCAGCAGAACTTGAGATCCTGAGCGGATCTTAGCCATTCAAACTTTACTGCACACAGCAATTGCTTTAAGACCTCACTGTCTCATAGATAATTTTTTTTTTCTGATCTGCTAATGCATTAAAATATTGAATCATTTTCCTCTTACAGCTATGCCTTATAATATTTAGAGGGCCAAACTCTCAGATCAACTTTTTTCCCTACAGTAAATGAATTCCTTGTAATCTCAAGTGGAAGTGACAGAATGACATAGTGGTACATGATGACACCACTCTTGCCTTCTACCTTCATACATTATACATACAGTAAGAGTCAAGTATTACGGTACTCTGCTTGGAGCTCAGCTTGTTAATACTGATGCTAACAATTTTCTGCTAGTAGCAAACCTAGTCAATATTTCCACTCTCTCAAAAAACCAAATTTTTGTTAACAGACTGCTCAGAGAAATTGTAGAATACCTTGTACTGTAACAGAAGCATCCATTTTCTCCTCACTTGGAGCTGTACTGGAGCCTGCTTCCTCTTTGTGATTCAATGTGGCTAAAAATTCATGGACAGCTTTTTCCACCTGAGGTCTGAATGTGTGGTTGATCTTTGGGTCCACAACCTGAGAAATAATTCTTTCAATTCCAGATTCCAACATTCCAGACCTGGAACAAAGTTACATAAATACTTAATAAGAAAAAAATGACTTTTCAACAACGTGAATGAAATATGCTCATTTAGATGTGACATAAACACTCTTAAGAATCTCCAATGAAGCATTAAAATTTTGTGAGCATCACTGCAGCTGTGTATTTAGTCAGTTGCCTATATTTCAAAAGCTCTCTCTGCCTTATGAGCAAAGAAAAAAAAAATGCTAGAGAAACAAAGCAATCCAACCACCTGAAATTAACACAATAGCCTGTTGTTATATCATTACTGGTTATGCCTACAAATGTTATCTAACAGTAAAAGCAACATTTGTAGAAAAAAAAAAAAAAAAAAAAAGAAATTTTATGTTATGAATTCCCATTGCGTAAAACAGACAAATTATAGAAGGTATGAGGGACAAACAACAACTAGACCAATTATCACCACTCTAAGTTACTTTGTGCCCAATACAGTGTGACATCTCAGAGTTCTGCAGCTTGACACAACACTCTTAATCTTCAGTAAAATAAAAAAATTGCAATAGAGAGCTTTAGGAGTCCTCTCCCGTAATCTTTTGTGGAACATACACAGCTTCTTGTCCTCACTGCTTCTTTACAAAGAACTAAAAAAAACGCCAAACAACAATTGCTCCCCTCCCCACAAACAAAACAGCTCTTCAGTATCAGTTATCAATGGTATCACTACAGCATAACTGAGTAAGTTTGTTCCCAAATCCCTTGTATGACCCAACTTCATGACCAAACTCATGCTACTTTGAAGAAATTTCCTAACGTTTCTCATGGCTTTAAGTTTTGCAAAGAAAAACCTAGAGGAACCCTCATGAAATGATGTAAGATCAGATAAGCGTTTGACATCATTTTGTAACAGCAACTCTGAAAAATCTCTTCTCTGTCTAGCTAGATTTACATAATTTTTTAAGTGTATTTAGCTTTGTACTCCACAGAGCTTAGTTTGTCAAATCCTTCTAACTTTACTTAACTCAAATCTCAACAATAAGAGCAATTTTATTAGTATGTCCCTTAAAAGAAACAGTAGACAGGCTTTAGCTGGGGTGTTACATGTCAAGTCAGAAACAAGTTTTCCACCCCTGCATCAACTTGGATAAGACAAAATAGTATTCACAGTCTAATTCTGACTAACGCTGACAGCAAGCTGCTATGTGAAATAACATCATGCTTTAAATGCTAAAAAAAAAAAAAAAAAAGCTTCTTCAGAGGAAGTTTCTTTGAAGAAAACAGACACCTTACTATTGACCTAGAGCCTCCATCACCTCTCATGGTACGTGAGCATGTTCAAATAGAGAAACCTCAGAGCTGTCACTTACTTGAGAACCTGCTGCCTAATGTTATTTCTCAGCTGGTTCTTGTTGAGATGAGGACTCCAGGTATGAGTTGCCAAATGATTGGAGACAAAGTTGTCAACACGCTGTCTCAAATTCTGGTAGGCAGGCTAGAAGACAACAGAAAGGTTGGACCTGAGGGTTTCGATAAGCAGTTATCCTGCCAGAGGCTGGGCTGCAAGAGGTGGGAGTCCCCATCGGACCCCCCAGCCCCCTGAACGCGCAGCTGCTCCCGCTCCTCGCGGCGACCGTAACGCGTTAAACGCGCCCGTGTCGCTGGAAACACCCCACAAAACCAGCCGCGTTCGCACCGCCGGCCAGCCCCCGCTCCCCTCTGACAACAGGGGCTCCAGCCTTGCCCCTGGGGACGCCGAGAAGAGCCCCGAGGGCCCGGCCGCAGCCCCGCGCGGGCCCAGGCGGCCGCTTCCCACTCCCGAACGCGGGGCGCACCCCCCCGCCGCTCTCGGACAGGCCCCGACCGCCCCCAACGCGCCGGAGCCCGGGGAGAGCCACTCGCGGGGCGCCGGGACCACCCCCCGCCACGGGGCCCGCCCGCCCCCACCTTGGTGTCCACGTCGGCCAGGCAGTCGCGGCGGAACTGGTCGAAGAGCCCCTGGCTCTTGAGGTGGTTGACGATCATGGAGACCAGCTCGGGCTCGGCCGTGCCGCCCCCCGCGGCGGCC
>WHYT01013240.1:3737-26237 GCA_009806455.1 Tetrax tetrax
GGGGGGAAGTAATTTATCTTATCAATCATTTATGTCACATCACAAAAACGTTTACTTCCAATGAAGATGTATGTATTTGTCAGTATTCCAAATATAAAGCAACCTGCTAACAAACACATTAAGAAAAAACCTATGTATTTAAATAGCACTTACATCACAACTAAAATTCTCTTCGTGTCTCCAGCAATAAAGAACAAGTCTGATATTAATTGCCAAATCAGTTTTTTCTCTTGCACAGCTGTTGGGAGTGCAACTTCTTGCAGACATGTTTGTTGGGTTACATTAGCAAACAGGTGGGTGTTGTTGGGTCACATGGGTATAAGGCTACTAGCGGGGATGTGATGCACGTGTGTGGGAAGGGCTGCGGGCTGTCCGCAGCAATTAGCACGCTAAGCATGGATAGGTCCTTGGGCACGGGGGGCGCGTGCGCAGCGGGTGTACAGGTATTTAACCTTACATTGTGCAACAGTAAGGCAAAGGCTTAGCTTGATGGTATCAGTGTGATGCTCTGCCTTCCCCGGAGCGGGGCTCCGGTGCATCCTGGGTTGGTTTGTTGGCAAGAGAGCCGACAACGTTTTGGAAGAGCACCAGGCATAGCTTGTTCGCAACCTGGGCCACCAGACACAAAAAGTCTTTCTAGTACTTCAAAGTTATTATCTCATCCCCACCAGCTCCTTATTTCAAAGGTGTTTAAGCTCACAAACTCACCACCAATCCATTTCTCAGCATAGTACCAGAATGGGAAGGGAACAAAGTTTTCCATCTCTAACACTGAGAACTGGATAGTGCTTTTGATGGTCAAGTCACAACACAGCAGGATTGTTTAGGCTGTAGTTTTGCTTAGAGCTCAGTGAAACCAGGATTTGGTTTTGGGAAACTTAGGTGCTTCATGAGTTGTGAGGGAGTCCCTGGGTTAAATGCAGTGGGATTTTCAGAACGCAGAAGCTAAGAATGGAAGTAACATGTAGACATTTTAGACTCTTTGGGGAACATGTACAAGGCATGCCTCACTAACACTACACTATGAAAAAAGGCAAACTTTCATTAATGACATCTTCTCAGTCTGGCCTTCTAATGCTGATGTCAACAGTAGCCCCACCCAATTCTAAATGTAGAATATGTTTCAGTAATTTTTACTGCAATTTTCTACAATATTTTATAGTAATAATACTGTTTCAGCTACGATGATCTAAGGACATAAGCACAGCAGAATTTGCAAGAAGTAACAGCTTATATAAAAACTTAGTTAATATTAAAACAGCTAACATAACCTGAAAAAGTAGGAATGCTTTTCAGATACAAATTCTTTTTCAGGAGCCAAGCAAGCAACAAACCTCAAGCTCAATTACTGAAGTCAAAGTCAAAGCAATTGTTCCCAGTCTCCAGTTATCTTACATTTAATAGTGTTTGGTTTATTTTTTTATTCTTTTTGAGAAACAACTTAAATATTTATTTTTAGGAAAAAAATAATGTTAAGGTAATAAATTATTTGTTTGCTTTTCAAGATATCCATTATAGCAAACACAGAAGCACTGAACTCAATGTACCCGTGAAGTAATTCTGCCATGGACAGCACTATTCCAGTGCGGTGAAGGACAGACCTGTAAACCAATAGAAGTCTGTCCTGCACCTTACAAATGTTGTGATAAAGTGCAAGTTTGTTATAAAGGTCACTGTCAGAGTCTAATAATTTTCTTTGTGGGAATCTAACCATTTGCCACTGATGACTCAATGCCTGACAGTCATCTTTTAAAAACACCTAACCATACATTTCTAAAGAAATACGTTTTTGTGTGACAGAACTTCCAGTGCTGGAGGTTACAGTTAGTATCTGCAGAAAACAGAGAATTTTCCTAAGTACGGCTACTATCATGTTTATTTTAGTAGTACGTCTGGGGGTTTCTGGACAGTTGGGTGCAAAGATATTGTTGACCAAATCCTATAATTCATAACTAAATAAAAATCCCCTTAATTTAAAATGAGAGTACGTTACAATTGGTTTAGGTTAGTAAAATTAAAAGCTTAACTTTCCTTATCCAAAGCCCAAAAAGAATCCTGAAAGGTTTGCATACTTAAGTCTTCTGATAACTGTTCACAAGAAAAAAAAAATTGTACAAAACTTCTATTATACCCAGTATAAACTTACTGTTAATTTAAGTTCTGATAACTGATGATAAAGTGTGAACTACATCAGCCACAAACTTGGAGAATACTATTTGGATGCAGTTTGAAACGGAAATCGTCAACTCTCCTGTTTAAATATTAAAAACCAGAGGGGTAGGGCTTAGCTCAGTTTCACTAAGCTCAGCACACCACAAACCACTGCAACACCACCGTTTAGGTTTTGTGCCCAAATGTTTATCCACAGATCTCAGTGCATTCAACAAAGAAAGCTCATCTGTATTTTAGAATGGCAGAAATTGGAGCATATAAAGACAAAATTACTTGTCTAGGTTTACAGAAAAGTTCGCAGAAGAAAAGCTCATTTCACTTGACTCCCAATCCTATTCCATCCCCATGACATCAACAACCTCCTTGAAGTAGTCTACAGTAAACCTAAATATTTAAAGTTGTATGTTCCACTCATTTCAGCACAGATGACCTGACAAACTGAAAGACAAACATCACAGGTAGAAGCTATTACACAAATCAATACTACTGTGCCACTCCATATAGAGATAGTTATAAGAAATGCACATTGCAAGACACTTGGAAAGTTACACTGAATGAAATATTTATAATTGCAGAGTGGACTTGACACAAACATCTTATTTTAATATAAAAAAATGCAGTCCTTATTCACAGCTTGTTGTGCAGGTACAAACTGACAGACTTTTGTATGACCTTCTTTTCTAAGCTGTCCACTTGCTTGCTTTTATCAAGTACCTCTTTGTTCCCAAACACTTCTCAAGGAACCTTTATTGCAGCAATTCCCAGTGCTGGGAAGCTCCATCCATTGCCAATAGTCTTCTGCACTGTTCAATAAGAGCCCTACAAAACATTGCTGTTGTATCACAGAAAGGAAAAGACATCTACAACTACTTCACTGCAAGTCCTGTAAAACAGGAATCTGAAACATAAATTCATAGAGACCTTTCATACCTAGAAATTGCGAGGCAGGACAAGTACAGCCCACCAAAAGAGGAAAGTTTTTCAGATCCTAAGTTTGCGTTGTGACAACAGAACATGGAGAGCTTTTGAGTCCATCCTCAGATAAGTTTCTCAAAGAGATTAATATTTATAATATAAATTCAAACACTTTTGTGTTACTAGTATACAAAGTCCAACAGAGCTTGTAGTAGGTATGTTTACACAGGCAACTCTTCACCTGCCATAGGGACGGAAAGCAACAATTATTTAAAAGGATCTGAAACAACAGTTCGAAAACAGAGTAAGGGAAATGGAATCAAATTCAAATTGCATGGACAATTTAGGCTTAAATAATGTAATTACACAAACCAAATTAAGGAAAATTCTCCTTCTGAGAAAGGCAAGGCATGGTCTTTAGCCTGACAAGTGGCCAAAAATGTTCCTTACACTGCTCAAAAAACTTCCATAGCACCTGTGCCTCATAGCATTGGAGCAACCCACTGGGATCCAGTCTGTAAATCACAACACACCTGAGTTTCCAGCATTGATTCTATATAAGATGATGGCTTTTGTTTCTTTGATCTAGAGTTAAGACATTTATTCTAGAACCAGGAGTGTAGGGGGATAAGCCTGTGATTTTAGGCAGGATGGTTCAAAGCGACTCATTTTTAGAAGAGCTCACTACTGGCAGCTACTGCTTTTTCAACTGACAATAAGATCCTTCATTCCTTTGATTTCAGCTGCTCATCTATACAATTAATCTAATAACATACATAGAGAGTGGGAAATGTATTATAAATCTAAGATTAATAGGGGTGTGAAAGTATATCATCCGTTGAGTGATAGTCTAGTAAAATTCTTGGACCTCTCCTCCCTTAATAGGAAGTAAATAATGTGATAAATCCTCTTGATTTTGTAGAGTAGGACTACGTCTTGAAGTCATACCTCATCTAGATTCCTTGAAGAATTAAGTTCAGTACCACTAGCACAACGTTTCTGTAGCATATAAACTAATTTTATCATTTGTCAGTCATTCTCACTCAGCATGATCTCTTACAGTGACCTGGGAGCCTCCTCATCTGTCTGCTGTACCTCCATCTTCTCAAGGACCTTCTCAGGCAGCTGCAGGGAGAATACGCTGCAGCCATCTACCCTGCAGGGCATGAACCTGTTATCTGGTGCAAGTATTTCAGTTCTGGGAAATGAGAAAGCTGAAGGTAGCGGAAGCTTTTCTTAGTTCTCTTTGTCAGGGAAACTAACAGTGAAAGACATGTCCTGCTTTCTGGACAAGGGAGTAAGGAGCAGAAGCACTCTGGAGAAGCTAAGGAAATTTTCTGTCCAACTCCTCTCTACAAAAATCTCCCTGCTATCACCTTTGGCTGAACTGGAGCCAGCTCAACATCTCTGTTTCTTCCTTTCAAAAAATCGCGGTTTTAGGTTCCCAGAACTCCCATATATAAAAGCTAAGTGCTAGTGTTGTTTATTTTTCAACTATGTTGCACAAAGATTCTGAACAGTTTTCTCCAATCTGTAGGTCTGATGCTGCTGTTTCTATGCAAGCAAAGCCCTCTGCCAAAATCAGTCACATTCCCTACTTTTTATGTTTTATTTTGATCAAAATACATATTTATATCATTACATAAAACTCATAGAATATGTAAAAGCACATAACTTTAACTGCAGTAAAACATGGACAAGACATGACCTCAACCATATTAAGCTAGTGAGTAGGATTTTTTTTTTCAGAAGAGTGATCTCACAATGAGTTTTCTTTGTCCCTTAAATGAGACAATTTTAACATAGCATTTCACTATGCTCTCAGGTTTTGTGTAAACAATGTAGCAAAGCACACAATTATTTTTCCTCATGGATTTTAGTGGAAAGCCTGAAGAAAATTTTCTTAAACTTGCTGCTGCTTACCTCTTTCCCCAAAAGGGTATATCTCCCTTTAAAGTTAAAAAAAAAAAAAAAAAAAAAAAAAAAAAAAAAAAAAAAAAAAAAAAAAAAAAAAAAAAAAAAAAAAAAAAAAAAAAAAAAAAAAAAAAAAGAGGAGTTATATTACTGGTAACAAAGGTTTTAGCATCCACTAAAATGTCAGCTAAAGTTGCCAAATAAATACTTACATGCTGCTGATGACTGTTTGTTTAGGAAAAGGAGATTTAGCTGCTCACATGTTCATTAGCACACACAGAGAAATGGATGAAAAATTCTTTTGGTGCTTAAAACTGATGCCATGGCTGCTGCTTACAAGTATTTCTAATACACAGTGGGTAAAAAGTGAATAATGACCAGATTAAGATATTTAAGGGAAGTAATGATTGAACTTTTTTTCAAAAAAAAAATGAAGCAACCAACAAAAATGCCTCTTCTTTTTTTCCTGGTTACTCTATAAACTCAAAATGCTTGAAGCAGACTGCCTGTTATTTTAGCAAAATACAGTGACTTCTGAGCGTTCCTGTGCTTTTACATATTTGAGTTTTGCAAGGATTCAGGCATTATTGCTCTGTAATAGGTGTGGCTGCCTTTGAAATGTAAGCTCACAGCTTCTGTAGTCAGTGAACCATTGCTGATAGGGCTGACTAGTCAGAAGCAAAACTGGCTAGTTATGAAACTACTATAGTATATCCTTTATCTCATACACATTTAAAGGATTTACCTATCTATCCCACTGCAGACCTACTCATTGAGTAGGAGCCAACAGCATATGATTGTGTTAATTAATCTGCTATTGTGAGTAAAGGAACAGCTGCAGTGGTCTCGTGGATACGTTGTCAAAGGAAAACAATGTAATGTTAAGCTTCTGACTGCATATTCTGTTACAAAGGAGGTTTACGAGAAGTTAAATTCATAAATCACAGATCATTTTTATAATAATAATAAATATCATCTGACCTTTAAAGGAAAGGTTTTAGCATTCTTAATTTCAGTTTGAAATATGTTCTGAAATACGATACTTAAGCTTTAACCCAATTCTTTGTTTTGAAAACAAACATTCCCCAGAAATGATAGGAAATGGTAGTAGCTATAGAAATGACCTCTGACTGTACTAGATACATGCCATTGTAGTTTTAACAAAGATCAGAGCCCAAAATATCAAGTTAAAAGAAAAAATTGTTGGCTTCCATCCAATGCCTCTTCTAATAAAAACACAATTTCCAATATTATACAGAAATGCAGAATGAAAGGAACATTCATTACAGAAAAAAACACTTATTATTTACATAGGATTTTATCTTTTTTTTTTTTTATATGGAGAAGGGTACAAAAAAAAATACTTTTTCCTAAGTAAAATAATATAATCACTTTTGTGATTCAAATCTACCCCCTACCAAATCCTTTTGGACAGCATATACATCGATCTTTGCTTAAACACCCAAGTGGTGAGTGACCCAAAAGAGAGAGCAAATAGAATTTTTTTTTTTTTTTATGTCTGGCACTTAGAACATAACCATAGAAAATTATGTTAGAAATGCAAGTAGGAAAAGTTTCACAATTCAAAAACGCCTTGATTCACTAGTAACCTCGTGCTATGGCCGGCATGATTTCACAAAAACACCCTGAGAGCCTTTTAATTCCAACATGGCTTGCTTATTGAAATAAACAGAGGAACATCAGAAACAACCATTATTTTAAAAACAGGGACCAGATTCTCAGTGGGTACAGTCAGCAAATCTCCACTGATATTCATATTCTTATGCCACTTTACACCAGCACAAGAGCTGGTCCAGAAAGCTCTCTGTATCAAACAAACATGTCAAATTACAGAATTCTTGCTTTGTTTTGTTCATTTCCTTTGACAGTTGTACTTGGCTTTATTGGCATATATGCTTTCAATTAGATAAGCTGCTATTTTATTTCTCTTGAATCTTTTATGTCTGTCATCCTTTTCCTTATTTAAAAAAAAAAAAAAAAAATCTGTTAAATTTGTGAAACCAAGGACCCGATCCAGAGCTCTAGTACACTGGAATGACTGATGATTTCAGGGGAACTATGCCAATTTAAATCTCTACAATGACCTGGCACCAAAAGAGATGTTTCATTTCAACTGGAGTGCAACATATAAGAAAGCCTGAAGTAGCTTTATTCATAATTTTAACTGTGATTTAAAACAAAGAAAAAGAAAGGAGTGTAATTTTAGATATGAATCACCAGCGTTCAACTTGATAACCCAGCAGTAACTGTATGGCACCAAACAACAGATCTCAATCCAGTAACAGGATCCAATGAAAGAGAGTTACGCCAGAAACTGGGACCTCAGTGCTTTAAACCCACACAAGTGATATCTTCCAAATTAAAAGGTTGTTCACAATAAGAATCATTTTATGGCTCACAAAATGCAATAGGAGCTATGGATACCCAAATAAATAAGTCTAATAATATTAGTGGATGTTCTTTGTGTTTAGAGGATTTTCTTCAAAGTAAATTCTGGCATTCGTACACCTAGTATCCCCCCAAAATAATAGATGAGCTCTTGAGAACTGTCATCTGTATTTGGGCTCACACACACTATTATTTAACAGATCTGACTATGCTTTATTAAAATACTAGCGTGTATCCACTTCCTGAAATATGCACACAGTATTGACCTCAACTGTGTAGAATTGCCAATTGCTTGCATAAGGTCATTAAAACAACACTTTGTAACTTTAATCAGGCTCTGTGAATTCATGGACATCATTAGTCACTGGGTTGATGACTTCAGTGAGGTTGATTGGGTTGGGCCTTCATTACTACTTACTATTATGTTTCTTTTCCCAACTCAAAATTGTCAAATAAAACAATTTCTTGGACTTTTAAAAGCCTGATTAAAACGGTGCCATGGGTTGAGACTTAGTTTGATGTTACTCACTGTTTGCACTTGACAATATATGCCACAATTTCTGAGAAAATCAGATATATCTATATCTCTATATAAAAATAGGAAATTACAGCTTTGATTACAGTACAGTTCCTTTTAGGCTATGAAATGAAGAGTGCATGGAAAGAAGCAAATTCTCTAAGTTTCCATAATGGAAATCTAAAAAGTTCCCAGAAAATAACTGAAATTAAAAGGTATGTTGGAATAAATATTACATTCTGTCACGCTTACGACTGGAAGGCCACCCATGCAGCCTTCAACATCAGATATAATAAAGTTATTTACTGATGTTCTCTTTCCTCAGAGATTAAATGAATCTATTTTGCCCATTAACAACTGATTTTTATCTGTGTGATCCAGTTTCTCCTGGATGTTAGCATGAGCTGGTCAACTTGGTGCACATTCCTCTGCAACCAGTAAGTCAGCTGGCAGTGATCCCATACAAGGTGAAAGAGGATTTTACAATCCCTCAGATGGCTAGAAGAGCAAGTGATCTGGAGGAGACATTAGGCAATGGCACTTCAGCTGCCCATTTGGTTGTTATGACTGTTAAAGGAACAGCAGAACATCCTAAACAAAAATAAACTTATCACCAACAATTACGAGACACATCTACTCTTTAATTAATGGAAACCTGAAAAGCGTTCTGGCTATTTGGGAGATTGCTTATGGTTATATATCAGTCAACATATCAAATTAAAACAGTGCTAGGATATTCCATCAACTCAGTTGAACAACGAGTACTGCTTTAGTCATCACAGCTTAGCAGGCACTACTTATTAAAGCTGCCTGCTTAAAAACTCACACTAATTTCTATTGTAATTGCACCTATTTCTATGTACTAGAAATTTGCCTTTGTGTGACAGAAAAAAAAAAAAAAAATAAAAAAAAATGGTCTCAGCCAGTCCAAGAGGAATAATGCAAATATAGAGTTATCAACCTGCTTGATAGCTGATACAATAATACGTCTGCTTTGGACCTACTCATGATGAATACTGGCTGCAGAAAGATCTGCAATTTTCTAAAAAAAGAACTACAAAATCCAACTACAGAAACTCAATATACTGTAGTGTATAAATCACTAGACTGAAACTCAGGAGATGCTCCACTGACTTTTCCACTGGAATACTCAGGCAGATCATTTTATCATTTTGCCTTTCTTTCCTCAGTTTTGCAACATATAGGACAAAATTGGTAATATTTTACCCCTTGTCAATTGTTTTGAGATTTATAATCAAAAACATTGTGTAAAAGCTAGCTGTTCATGTTCATGTATTATCATTGTTCATGTTCATGTATTAGACATGAACGAAGCTGACTAAATGACATTGGCTAAATATTTTTACTTTAAGAATAGTTGAAAAAATGTGTTAATATAAACAGATCTGTCCATCCTGGAATAAAACACAGATCTCTCTACAAAACATCAAAAGAGAACGCAAGAATAGATTCCATCAAAAACAAGAGAGCATGCAGCACCCTGTGATAGGAAGTGGACATCATCTACAAAGAAGCATGCATGCAGAGAAATCTTTAAAGCTTATGAATCCATAACACCTCAGAGAGTCAACCAGACTTTCCCCAGACATTGTCTTCTAAAAGCAGAGACACTAAAGTATTTGACACACGCTGTTAGTAGAATAAAGATGCATCCATTTCTAATGGTTGACTTATCATATACACTCCTTATTCATAAAGTCTAAGACTTGATCACAGCATTAGCTAATATTTCTCCAAGAGTAACTACTGGGAAATACTTCCTGCCCAAAGGCACTCTCAGCAACAGGACATGTGATTAACTTCACAGTAGATACGGCTTTTGCCAGTATATCAGGGACAAAAATATATCAGAAAGAAAATCAGAAAGAGTTATGAATCAACACAGCAGGAGATCTCAGTCAGGACACAGAACATTTACACAGATAGCAATCTACAGCATAAGCAGTACACCGATGTACGAAGGCAAACAACAATAACGTACTATAAATTGAAAGTAAGAACAAATATCTTCCCAAAGAAGATCTTTCCAAAGGCCATTCCCAACCAAATGCGACTGCAGGAACTGGTAACATCATACAGAATATTCCACCTAAAGATTCATAGTTACAGGCTGATTATATGTGGTAGGAGAAGACAGCCATTACCACCTGAGCATTGGTCGGTAGGTATAAGAACGCACTGGCTCGATGGCATGTGGAAACCGTGCACTGCATCTGCTGTGGCAATAAATAAAAGGCTACAAACTCAATGGCTTTAAGTACAAAAATCTCTCTTTAGTACTAAAATACATAAATAAGCAAAACAAGCAAGACGAAAAAAGTAGCAATGGTTTTAGACTCTAGTTATTCACCTCCTACTCCAAATGAAGATGATAGCTGAGGACTACCAGCAGGATCACAAAAGGACAGGATAACCTATCCGCAACCCACTGGCACTTCACATTCTAGCCCTAGAACACTCTTGGATCCTAAGTGAATCGGGAATTTTTAAACTGTGGGTTAGGGGTATTGGAAATAGTTTTACATCATTGAAAACTAAGTTTCTCACTGGAACCTGGAGCTCCCAGTGAAGTCTTCCTTGAATCCAGTATGGTACTGGAAAGCACGCATGAAAAGGACTAAGCATTCCAGACAAAACATCTGATCAGGACATTAGGAAGTTCTTGTCATTATACAGAGTCAACTGGAAACAGATAATGAACAGATGTCTTCCACCATTGGAAGGCATTGGGTGATTGCTGAATATCATATAGTAATACAAGTAAATAGTAAGAGAACTAAGAAAGTCTGCTACAGTGAAGTTAACCTTCCCAGATTTGAAACTGAGAACATGGAAGACAGGAGAAGCATAAACTGTGCTTCCTTCCGAGACTGAGAGCAATGAGTGACAGCAAGACAAACATCGAGCAGAATGCAGTTTCATTTTTGACAATACAAGATTAAAAACCCTTACTGTTTTTAACAGTTTTCAGTTAATTCTGGCAATGGAGTTAACATCACTGAAACTGTACTAAATGTGGAGTGCATGACCAAAGATTCTCAGCATCTCAGATATAAACAGATTCGGGAGGTTAATGCTGACCAAAGCTTAAATTCCCTAAACCCTGCTCACCTCCGTTAAGTAGGTAAACCCTGTTAACCCTGGTTAAGGGCTTGCAAGACAAGGTCCATATAGATCAGAGCAAAGTTTGAGCTACTCAGTATCTGAGACCCAGAAGAAAAGGAAGGATATGAAGATTTGTTTGAAAGTTAAAACATGTAGAGGAATACTTTTTAAATCCAATTGTCCAAGCCAGTAATTTGAGATTGCTATTGGCATAAATGTCCAAAAGATCCCCATAACCTTAAAGAAGAGTTGTGATTCAGAAGAAATTCATTAAAAGCCCTTGTTATTACGTGCTAGGGGAAGAGAAAGGAAAAAAAAGCTGTTGGTTTGTCTGTCTTCTTACTTCCTTGAGACAATTCTACTAGCAGATTTTACAATTAGCACAGTTTCTGCTAGCGATCACGTATTTCTGACAGGAGTCACAGTGCAGGGGACTTAAGTGGAAGCAGTTCACAGTACAGTATGCTTAGGACTATCTTCAGTATCTTTAAATGTCAACGCATTCTAATGAAGAATGAGAGAGGTGTATCCTGACATCTGAGTCTTCAAGGATTGAGCTGCTTAAACCGTGATTTTGGGCAGATAGCAACAAAGCAACTATTATGCACAAAGATGTCTCCTGAACATTTCACTTACTACAAGGATAAACAGGAGACACCAGATCAATGATGTGGTAACTTTTCATCCAGTTGGAGATGACTATACTGCATTGTCATTTTAGTTGTCTATTTTCCTCTTGTAGCTTAAGTTTAGAGTTACTGTATTCCAGACCCAACAAAACACAAAGGCAGTCCCAACTCTATTCATTTACAGGGTCGACTCATCCAGGTGACTTTGCTCACCATTCCCAGTAGCATAAAACACCTCAGAAATATCATAAAACCTGGGTACCAGCTTCAAAGCACTGTTGCTGTTTTGGACTTCCATAGCCGAGACTTCCATTTTTATATCATACAGCCAGTTTCAGAGGAAAGCGAGTATTTTCTGCACAAATAAACAGTTCACATTCTTGACTAATATTACTGTATATGAGCTATACTTACAGTACGCAACTTTGGTTAAATTACATAAATTAATTTCAGACTCATTCACTCACCTCATCGGTTTTTGAGTATTTTCACCATTGCATTATTAAATCCTGTAATAATATAATTTTATTTAACTTATTCTCATCATATCCATGGTAGTCATTTGCAACAGACCACTCATCCCCTAGAGCTGCTATTTCTGGGAAAATGAGAAATAGGGATGAAAAAAAAAAAGCTTCCTTAAATTTTCCTGCTCTTTATTCCCTTACTTACTCACTAATGGAAAAAAAATAACCATATCAAAATTAACAAAGCTGTCATCTTGAGTTAGAGGATAGAAAAGCAGATTCTGCCATGAGGGCATGCACAGATCTAGAACCTGCAGATACATAATCATACACTTTAGATGAGTAGTGAAAAGATGATGCTGAAATGAAGTATGACTTCTTCGATTCCACATCTATTGCTACAGAACAGTCCTTCTGAGTATGGTGTTGGCTTGTCCCTTGAGAAAATGCATATACAAAATGCTCCCAGCTGCATGGTAATTTTCTCAGAAAAATTATATATTCTAAATTTTTAAAATCTATTTCTAAAGCAAAATAATTCCCAATGAACTGTGGAAGAAAAAGATCTAAAAAGAATTTTAAGTTAATAAATTACAGTAATGTTATTTTTACATTCATATTTTTTTCCAAATATTGGAGAGTACAGGAAGGAATATTCCTATTCTTGACTTCATTTGGTGATAAAGTACAAGCACTGGAGAGTGGTAATCGCAAGAGGCATTTTAACTGCACACTATAATATGCTGGAAGTGACTTACAATGGAATCATTACGCAAAGTTATGATATTTGCCAAAGCCTTTTAAGTAACAGCAATGGAAACAGCAAGAAGAATAGCAATGTGGACCATCAGATGGAGAAAGAATCATATTATATGGAAAAACATTTGTACACTTTTTTTTTTTAATCCTCTCATGACAGCTTTAATTATAGTGCTTCTATAAGGAAATAAACAACAACTGTACTGATTAGATGGGTCAAGACTTATTTTTTGAGAGATAACACCTCACCATATGAAATTACAATTTGTAAGACAGTGCAAAACCACTGAAATGGCTATTCTTAGAGAATAAGATTCTTATTTGATCAAATATTTCGTGGTACCTTATGAAGTACATGTCAAAGGACATTAAGTATCACAGAAGAGAGACTGTTTAAAATACAGGAGAACTAACCACTCATCTGAATTATACTATCCAGAATCATTAACCAAATGGAAAAAGCAGATTTGTTTTTAAAGGAACATTAGTTCACAACGATTTTTGGGTTTTGTTTTTTTTTTTTTATGGTATCAACCAGAAAAAAACTCTGCTGGCTTACCAGTCACAATACTTTCTGTCCCAACTTAATATATCTGCAAACCAGTACCCCAACACAATGTCATCAGAAACACTCATCCAACTGACCAGAACTTGTGCAAAAATATCTTAAATTGATGGTATCTTAATATCTCTAGCTTACCAGTGCTTAGCATAAGCAAACACATGAAACATAAATAGTACTGTGATCAACTAAGCAGGAAATCAGGGATAAGAGAGTTCTTTGAGATCTATGCATTAAAGACATTTAGAAGAATTGGGTATTATTCTTCCTGGAATGGTTTTTTTAAGTATATTACAAGGAGAAAAAAAAAATTAATCATACTCTCAAATCCTTCATAAATACAGTAAGTTTCAAAAAAAAAAAAACCAAAAAAAAAGCCATTCTCATAGTATTGCAATAAGCAACACGAACAGGGTTACAATCCTACTCAGTTTAAACCTTTCAAAATCATGCCCTCAGTCCTGGATACATGGGTACGTTCTTGCCTTCTACGTTTTATTATAACCTTGAGTTTCCCAGATGGTATGTTTGAAGCCAATATATCAATAACCAACAGAGTTCCAGTCATATGCACACATGAAATGGCAGAAAAAGTTTAAAAAGTGGACTTGCTTTCAAAGTCAAGCCTCTAAAACCTCATTTTCCACTGAATGGAAGGTCCAAAACCCACACACATTAGTCCCTCACTCCTCCTCTAACATTTACCTGCACTCAAAAAGGTGTTTTTTTAAAGATGAAAGTCTTTCTTCCATACTTAACTCTATGTTTCAATTTCAAAGAACCACAAAATTAAACTTTTTCCTAATGAAAAACCTGCTGTCTATAGGCACTATAAACATCAACAGCTACTAAAGACATCTACTAGACTTCATGGCCCAGTGGCCTGATTGAGAATATTAATACGTATAACGTACAGTGCAAGCAAACTGAAACTGCATCGTAGAAATCTGAAATGCCATCTCAATGTTTCTTAATTTACCTTTGTTGTAGTTTAGCCCCACTCCAGACCAAGCTACACAGTCTCTCGCTCACTATCCCCACCCTCCAGTGGGACAGGGAGGAGAATTAGTAAAGAAAAGAAGGCAAAACTCACGGGTTGGGATTAAAAAAAGTTTACGAGAATAACAGAAGAAAAGAAAATAAAGATGAAAACAAACAAACAAAAACCAGTAACAGAAAATACTGAAGCACATAATTCACAGTACAACAGCTTACGGATCTGGATGCCAGGTATCCAGATACCTTCTTCCCAGGTATCAGGGACCTCCTCTCAGCCCCATCCCCACTTTATACACTGAGCATGGTGACCCATGGTGTGGAATGACCCTTAGGCCAATTTAGATAACCTGTCCCAGCTGTTGGCTAATTGGTAACCTATCCCAGCTGTGTCCCCAGCCACAGGTGCCACCAGCTCCAGCTCCTCTCCCAGCTCAGGTGAAAATTAACTCTGTCCCAGCCAGAACCAGGACAACCTTTTAGGACCCAAAGCAGGGTCTGAAATCTGTACTCTGTGCTCACACCATCTTTTGGGTATGGCAGACTCCAGCCACAGAAACTCCGCTCAGACACAATCAAGTATTTCCATACTTAATATAAAATAATGTGAATTAAATATCTCTGATCTTCTTTTCCATTATGTCTTGTACTCCCAAAAAGCTATGTCAAAATTTGCATTCAAGATGCTGACCAATAGCGTATGTTTTAACTTACTGTGGCAAATAAAACTTTGTGCCATATGGCTGATTAGAGATATTCTCTCTCTTTTTCTTCTCCTCTAAACAGCTGGGTGAGTAACAACAAGGAAAAGACAGTCAGCAGCTGCACACTGTTATCATTACTTTGATACTGCTTGAAGGAATCTAAGCCTTCCACAGGTATGCACCTGAGATTAGAGGCAAGGAATTTTCCTCTCTAAATATGAGAGGAAACAGCTATGGGAGTTATAATTATGTTTTACAGGTGTCATCAGAACAATGCTTCCAAATTTTACCCAGAACAAACATACTCTTTCTCTGTTTTGTGATCGAATTTTTCAAAGTCCTTCAGGGAAAAGATATTATTGTACAAAGGCAACAACCATGAGTAAATAAGTATAAAGGCAAACACACCTACTGCAGACTTCCCAACTTTATCTGTTTCACCCATGCAACTTTAGTAGTTATCCAATAGGATCTGCAAACAGAGCATCAACCGTTCCAGCTCTGTGTCTGATTACTGTGTACCTGGGATTCCCAAGCTGGAACTTCACCTTACCACCACCGGCTGGCAAAGCCCTTGTTCGTACTCAGAGGAGCATTAACGAGCCACGCGGCTCTGCCTCATCATAAGTCAAAACGTATTTGGAAAGGGTAATGGCTCCAGGAATTTCACCCAATATCACCTTCTATGCAACCAGCATTTTAGTGGCCACTGGAAATGCCTGATCTGGAAGAGTGTCAACTGTAGCTGTGGCTAAGTGGGAAAAGAGAACTTGAAGCAACAGGTGGAACAGGCTGCCTAAGCGAGGAAGACTATGGACATCTGGCCCACACAGCTCTTGCACTTGCCTCACTTCCACCATCTCATCTGAAGGGGAAGGTAAGTCACACTCTGAAGGGTAATGTATTTTAAGTCATAGAATCATAGAATCATAGAATGGTTAGAGTTGGAAGGGACCTTCAAAGGTCATCTAGTCCAACCCCCCTGCAAGAAGCAGGGACATCCCTGACTAGATCAGGCTGCTCAGAGCCTCATCCAGCCTGGCCTTGAACGTTTCCAGGGATGGGGCATCCACCACCTCTGCTTTATTATAAGTAAAAAAAAAAAAACCTCTACAAGCTAAGCGTGATCATTAAGTTATCAGACAACTGCAGCCGGGTTAGCTCCTCCCCCTGAGAGATCAGTGGCCCCACCTGTGGACTGCAGTAAGGCAAACACCCTTTTTTTCAATTTTCTCCTGCAGGGTTTTGGTGGGTTTGGAGGTGATCAGGAGAATTTTCTCAGCTCCTTTGGATGTCTGTGTTCTTCTTCCTTCTACATTATTACAGCAATTACAGTGCATTGTGGTCTTTGTGAATATCAAAGGTCTTTTTCTGTGCATACACACATACATAACATTTTCAGGACAGAAACCACTCTTTCATTGTTGGAAAGCACCTAGAAATCTCTGGACACTACCCTACCAGCAGCTGTGTTATTTTCCTTTAAGTCTGAATTCTTGTAGGTGGCTATCGTTGCTAGGTAGGGCTTGGCTTCCAGCATTGTAACAGTGATGGCTGAAGTCTGGGCTGGACTAAGAAACAAGCAAAAATTCAGAGGTGAAAATTACCTCTGTGGGGGTGGTTTGTATTTGTTAATGCCTTTTTAAAATCATCTTGGATATCTGCTTGAGCAAGGTATTGCCAGTCTCTGCTCTCCAGGCATCCTAGCACTTGTACTCTTGTTGCTTTCAAGTTCAGTGTCACTAACGTACTTTCAGGCAACAGATCATCTAATGAAGAACAATATGATGTCAGTGTGTAATGACTTCTTGAGAAAAAGAGTGATGTTATTCAGAAATACAAAGAGACAGTCTCACTTTCCTCTCAGATAAACAACTTGGTAATGAAAGATTGTTTAGAGGTAAATAACAACTGAAGGAAATTTAAAGGGGCATAGCAACTAAGGTGTCAAAAAACCCCAAACACCTACATTCTAAATATTAATAACAGACAGAGCCACTGATTCCATTTCTGTTGACAGGAAATTAAAAAATAAACACATAAAAATTCAGATGAGGATTTAGAAAAAACATTATCCGGTGACAGACACTGAAGAAAGGAGTATTTCTCAAAACGCATCATTTACAGAAGAGCAGTAAAACCTATTGCTACACTCATGTTTGGCTCCAAGCCACTGTACTAAACTCACACCTGATGTAACCGATTAAAACATAGTAGATGGCACTGGTATATCAGAATTTTGTCTTTGTGAATCATGCAGCATTAGAAGTTTCAAACTGAGAGTGCTACAAGAGAACCTTAATACTCACGCGACACACAGCAGCCAGGCTGTGTCAGGAAGGCTCAAGGTGTACTTGCATTATATTTCTTCCTATACTGTAAGTCCACTACACTGCCAAACAGTGCTAAACATCTGTACTGGCAATGCAAATCAGGCCCAAATCCCTGAAAATCTGTGTATTTTTTAATTCACTAATGCCACCAGCACTTTGCATGCAGCGAAAAGATGGTCATTACAGAAAGATGCCATGGGCCATTTTAAAATAGAATCCATTTACATTTACCAGAATCTTATTTCCAGTCTTGGTTTTGTTTTTTAATAGTGCTAAATAGTCACTTGGGAAAGCCTGTTATGTACAAACAGTGCACACACAAGATTAATTCTTCAGCAACTTCAGACAGAAGTGTAAAATGCAAGCTGGAGTCCAAAGGCAAGGAAGTAGAGCTCTAGTAAATCTCATGCAAAGCCTAATCTGTCTTTTGTCTGTGCAATCTGTGGAATATTTGAAAGGGAAGCAAACATGCCAACAAATATTGCATGTTACTTGTCTCAAGGGAAGTTCTGAATTTTTGTTCACCCACCCAGACACAGATAATCAAAAGGAAGACCTTACAAACCAAGTACTTCAGGGCAGGTCATCTATTTCTACATCTATCTCCCCGCTTATCAGCAGAATGTACTATAAATGGTAAGAGTCTAAGAAAATGGTAGATGCAATATTTATGTCAGCAAAAACGATTTCTAATGCTACTTCTGTGCATGTTCTGTTTCATGATGCAAAGGAGTACATGGATGGCGTTTGCCGTTTCCTATCTGACATGCAGTGCCTCTTTCCTTGTGTACAGCCTTGCAGGTTTTTAAGAGAAGTGCCACTACTGTTGTTGGCACTGTCATAGGCAGACAAACTTGGTTAGCTCAGTGTTAACTGCCTGCTGAGTTTGATCACTGGTGTGAGACAGGGTCGCACTGACAAAATACCAACCAGAAACCTGGAAGACTCCTAGTTCACAGCCCTGCCCTTCTAATTTATACTTCAAAAGATGAGGTTAACTGGTATTAGAACAGAGAATTACTCTATTCTTACTTCACAACTATTCTATTACAGTATCCTTAACTACTTCAAAAATAAAATAAAAAGTTGACTATAAAGCTAGATAGGAAAATAAAATATATAAAAGAAACACTTACGTAATAACTGTTACCTGCTCAATATCTCACTCATCCTTCCACAATGACAACTGATGTTCATATTACCCCTTGATAAACAGTTCACCTGTCCCACAATTTTTTCAGGAATCAAATTGGAAGGATACTCGTTTTCTGCTGGTATTTTGAAAGTAAAAAACCTTATGCCGTCAAGGTTTTGAGTACAGTTACAACCCATTTCCCTTAATCCTTGATCTTCAGTACAGTTCCTTATGTGCAGCTGAGAACCAGCTTTATGCATTTGATTAAATATAGTTAAATATACAGCTAAAGAAGCTGCTTTCTGTACATAATATAAAGAAATTATATAAACCAGCTCAAATGTCTGGGCTTTTTTTTTTTTTCATTTTCATGCAAGAATTTATAGAATTGTTTTAAATTGATTTGGTGGCTTTCACATTGTTTTTCTATTATACTACCTACTCATCAGTGACTATTTTGAAAATTACTGAATGGAACACAGTGTCTGAAATGATCACTATTAAAGAGTCTACCCTACCTTCTTTTTTTTTAAACTGACCTTTTGAATATTTATTCTCAATACAGTAATCTTCATTTGCTCTTTGGTTTGTCTCCTATGGATCTTTCTGCGAACACAGCAACAATATGTTTTGAAACACTGCCTTCTATGCCTGCCAAAATTTACTCTACAATTTAAAAAAGCCCTCTGCTACTCAATGTCTGGTATTTTCTTTGGCCAAGGAATCTTCTCAAATTCTGACTAGAGCTGTGAAAACCCAGATGATGAACAAGCACAGTAGGGCAGCGTGTTGAGGATTTAACTTTTAAAAATTTACCATGTTTTCAAGGCTCACTAGCCTCATCAAGCTAAATCAAGTCAGCAGCACTTTTTACATACATGCCAGGAAGTAAAAATAATACAAAAATGCTTAATCAATCAGAAATCTTCAACAGAAGGTATAGGAGCTTAATGCCAATCAAGGGCAGCAAATAACTAAAAGCCCAGTAAGACAACATCATGTGGATAAGGACACACTCACCTACCTTCTGTGGTACCTGAACATACAGCTGGACATCCTTCTTTCACTGTAAAAAAAATTACATTTTTCGATAATCCATTGTGCTCAAGTTTGGCTGCTAAAAGTTCATTTCATATACTTTTGGGGAGAAATAAAATTTTAAAAGTGCCCTACAAACTCAAATTCTTCGTTGCCTTGCACAATCATTTATATTTTTGCAAAACACAGGTAAACTAGCACGAAGTGCTACTATTCCAATGTGTCGTTATTGCCCACACACTGTGCAGAGGTGTAAATGATGACACACTCTGCATGGGAGTAGTGATTCAGGGCCCACATTGTCTGAAGATATATTAGCATGGGCTCCTATGAAAGGAAAAGCAAGGACACTAAAACCACTGAGGAAAAGAACAATAATGTTTTTCATTGATAATGCTATACATGTTCTTAGTAATGAGTCTCTCAACTCACTCTAAGTAAAGCAATTGGCATGTTCTTTAGATAGAGCAACAGTACAAATACAGCTGTGTCTATCTGACACACAAGCGTTTGATTTTGGACTTGCTGAATGTTCAGATAGTTGATGAGATCACTTCAGTGTTGCTGCACATAAAAAAAACCAAGGTATCTGCAGCATGCCTAATTCTGATATTAATCACTCTCCTCAACAGACTGAGAACCTGCACCAAGGTCACTAGTGTGCATCTTGTCTTGATCTAAGATATGTTTGCAAAAAATTGCTATTCACCACAGGGGAGCTGGGAGGAGGATGCCTGGGAATTGATGGGCATCAATTGTACCCACAGCTGTGAGTTCTTCAGTTCTGGCTGCCACAAACGTAGTTTCAGGTCTTTTCACAGTTCTTTCAATGCAAAAGAAATGGGGACTATTCCTTGGTGTTATTTCAGCAGCCTCACTGGCTTCAATTTCTCTCCCCATATTCAGACAGCTACTGAACCTGTCACCTATACGAAGACTGAGCGTAGAGCAAGAAAAGAAGGGCAATCCTACTATCAGACACTCTCTTCAACATAGACAAACTTGCTGTGTCGAGCTTTTACATAAAAAGTAGTACGTATATTGTTTTGGTAGGTGAGAACAAACATGGATTCCTTTGTACAATAGTTAATTTTCATACCTTTCTTTTGGCTGTAATTCACAGCTAACACTGTGCTATCGCATTGCCCGAATCATATGCCTTTGTCCTTTCAGTGTCAATGAAACTGAGTTTGGATTTCATTGCAAAGTATCAGTATGTTCAACTGTTAAAAGAAACAGCCAAAGAAACAGTAATATCATAGAATCATAGAATCATATAAAGTGTTCTGTATTTTTCCTCTACTACTGCTTGTCCTTTTCAGTATGTCCACTTCCATTCCTTACTCCTCTTGCAAGGAAAGTTCATTATAATTATACTATAGCGGTCACCATCAGAAAGGTAACATTTACATGTAGTTACTAGATAGTAACATCTGAGCAACCACAGTATTATTTCTACAGAAATAGGAAATGACTGTGGTGACCCTGATACCATTGCGTGGTAAATGTGGTTGCATGTCGACTTAATGTTCTTCACTGTACTGGCATCATAATTATTTTAAGAAAAAAAATAAAATTATGAACTAATAGAATACTTGATAGACAAACTCCTCCTTTTCAGAGCTCACTGCCTACTTTTCCAGTGGCAGAATAACATGGAAAATATTAATCATAACAGACATCTATTTGATCAAAGATATAGGCAGACATATAAAACCACATACCCGTGTCCATAAGATTAAAATAAAGGCACTGGAATATACGAAAGAACAGTAACTGTCAACTTCCACTTCTGTAATTTTTCCTCTTTACATACATGGCGTTCTTATATGCCCATATATTTCCAGTTAATAATCAAAATCAAAGATGTTCTGTTCTTTCCTTGAATTCTCTCCAAAGGACGAAAAATGGCTGTTTGCTTTTCTTTTGTTCACAGAAATCTTTGAATCACGTTTTGGTGATTTTATTCCATAAATCTCCCAGGAAAGTGGGAGGTATTTAAGCAGGATGCTTAAGACATTTCAGAAAGTCTTTTCAGATGTTCTTCTGTCCCTCTCTGAATAGTTTTGTTAGATCATTAAAAGGGAAAATTACGCAGTCTTTGATAAATGGACTACTCCCTTACTTCAGTGTTAGGTAAAATGTCAGTAGATCAGTTCTCAGTTACATTAGCCCACAACATATGTGGTAAGGCATTCCTAAAAAACTAATGAAGGGAACACCTAAGAAGAGACACATGAGGAAAACGCAGCTAGAACTCAGGGCAGAAATGAGCAGGAATCACAGCTGACAGAAACACAATTATATAAATCCCACTTACAGCCATCCTTACAAAGCACATTTGAAAAATAAGTAGTAGTAACTCTATTGTGCATTTTGTAAATTTTCTAACTAGGGAGATACCTAACAACAGACATCTACACTATCTCTCTTGCTCCAGGAAGATCAGAAGTGAGCTCAAAACCCCAGACATGACCCAGAAGACCTGTTCGTACTCTTCCTCTTCCTCTTTAGTTTAGCATTTAAACAAGGCCCAAAGTACGGCTACTGCACTGTGCCCTCTCAAAGTCTCTGTTCATGCTAGATGAAAATGAAAGTTTAAGGTACAAAAAAATCTGGGAAGAACTGGAAAATAGTCTAGAAATGCTGAGTGTGTTTTACAGCGGGAGAAAAAGGAGTGTCATTTAGTGATGCATATTGCCACCACAGAAGGAAGAAAGGAGGGAGGAGAAGCCTGCAAAGGCCGTGTTGGCACTGTGGGACAGCTGTGCCCACCCCAGCTAGGGGCCTGGTAAAATCCCACCAAGGCTTCTTTCCATCCAGC
>WHYT01013240.1:31237-38455 GCA_009806455.1 Tetrax tetrax
TACTAAAGAATACTTAAGATTTTGTTCTGGTAAAACGCAATACTCTCTTCCTTTCATCTGATTAAGAAGTTATAAAAATGTGCGCACTTCCCATGAGTGTCTTCCTAGATTTACTAGTAACAGACTAAAGGAGAAAATCAGATATTAATACAAAAGGTCTGGTTTTCTCCAGTAAAAATGACCGTGCCTCTAGCAACTGTGCATATTTTGCTTTCATTTTTACATGCTTTGATAGAAATGCATCAGGTGTGAAAATAAACGTTTTAAATAAATTGTAGTTTAAGTTAAAAATAATTTTAAATTAGTGGCCAGAGGGAGAACAGCACTGTGGTGTTATCTTTTGCCTCTGAAGACAGGAAAAACTTCCCACAACACATTTAACGAACCAGAATACTTGGAATTAAAGTTTTCAGGGCACTCAAAACACACCAACTTTCACATGCATTGTTTTGAATCCTCTTCAGTCTCTATCAGTTCAACCTCACTCAGAAGAATCTCGGGCTATTTTTTGTCAAAACTTTTCCAGACAGCCCTGGAAGGCTTCACACAGAATTTACAGGATTTCAAGATCTTTTATTTCCAGTTGCTCTATGGCACTGCAAAACAAAAGTGACTCTTTCTATATTAAAGAGGAGACATCCCACCCACCCTGCCAATGCATAGGACTTTCAAAAGTGAAAGTTAGAAAAATAATCTTCATTCTGACATATTTTCAATCCTCTTAAAACAATCTCAACAGCCGTACATAATATGAAATTAGCTCTCGCCCGTTACCCTTGTTCCTACACAGAATTTTCTAACGTGTCTCCCCAGTAATAAATTGTGAAGGAGGCTATGACTCTAAGAGTAGACAGTATGTTTCATGGGTATTTAAACAACAGCATTAAGTCCTATAGGAATCTGTGGAATGTGGAGTGCAGATTTATGTGTCTTAACAATTTCTTTACTGGTTTGTAATAAGCCAGCAAATTAACACTTTATTTTTTTATTAATTTGGCCTCAGAAGGAGAGTATACTGGAGCATGACAAGAACAACAAAAATAAACTGGCATATACTTAATAACTGTAACAGTGAATTGCCTCCAATACTAAAATATTTATCGAAACTGGGGGGGAGGGAGGGGAACTAAAAAGAATTACCCTCAACAGCCTGCTACCAGCTCTTTAACAGTGGGCAATGTAATGCCTTAAGGTGCCTCAAACTGTCTTTCATTTTCTAGACTTAATGGCTGATTGCAGAAATCAATGTTGCCATTAGTAACAGAGTATTTGTTATGGCATGATTTCCTCTGTTGTTAGGCTTGCAGAATGATTACAGTATTAGTGAGGTGCTTTCTTTATAAAGGGCTGAAGATATAACTTTCAATTTAGTATCCATTAGTAAGTGACTTTGGAAACATAGATGAGGCCAGAAATCTTACCTGTTATTACTTGGAGATTTTAGTTCAGCAGTCATAGGCTAGTAACTTTAAAAATTGTACCAGGAAGCCCAATATTTTATTTAGACATCTCCAATGAAATATTATCTGCTTTGCTATTTTATACACAGCAAGTTAACATGACGTACAATGCAATTAAAATGTTTTAGTCCAATTTCTATTTTTCTTGTAGTTTCAAAAAGATGTGAATTAAGCAGAAGGCTTCATATATGCCTTAAAATGTGCACACAAGTTAAAAGATTGTAAAAAAGTTATTAATTTGTATTTCTGAATCTCTCTTTAAGCAGTCCAGTGGCCAGGTACAAGTACATATCTCGGCTAAGTAATTGATATGGTTGTGGGAATAAGGGCGATCAGAGAGGCTAGACAACACGCCGTTCATTAATCCTATTTCTTTGAACTATGGCTCAAAGAAGGCACCTTTCCTCACCCTTTTACATAGAGGACATGGAAAGATCTGCAAGAGAGACACCACGAGTAAGAGGAGGGGGAAAAAACACCTTCCAAAACCTGGAGGGAGAGGCCTTGGAAGTGACATTGCCACTGGTGAGCATACAGACCCTGCACGCTGCTGGTGGTGGGCTGGGGAGGAGATGGCTGAAGGGCTACGAAACCTGCCCTTGGAGGGGAGAAAAGGGTGAGCTGAGAATTAACCCTGAAGGCATTGCAAGAACCCAAACACAGATGTTCTGGCACATAACACCACGTCCCTGTGGACTGCTAGGAAACGACCTAACAAGAGAACACACAAACTACTTTGCTGCTGTGATTTCAAATACAGCTATGAAGCATTCGGTGCAGAGAGGGAAGGAGAAGTTACCATACCTGAAGAGGAGGGTGAGGAAGGGTGCGGGCTGTCCTCCTGGGCACTCCCCGTCTGTGAGAGACCCCCACCTACTCCGCTTTCTTCAGTAATGTTAGAGGACCCTGGTGTCGTCGACCTGCTGACAGACTGAGACTCTTGATCACTTCCAGACCCACGTCGCTCATCAAGACTACCTTGAATTATTTCATCTTCTCCTTTCCTGTCTCTTTTGTGGACCCTGGAGTGAACGACCACTTGGTGGTATGTTCTAAAAACCCTTCCACAGTCCGGGCATTCAGTTGGCTTTTCTTTTACGTTTCCATGACTTTGTAAGTTGTAATCAAGTCCCTGGTTCATACCATGTGACAAAAAATCTCTACTGCCTTCTAAAGGGTCTAGTTTGTTTGGCAAGTCCCTCTGATTGCCCATTTTAGTGCTGTGAACCAAATCAGCAGGCATTTTCTGCTTAGAGCCATCTGCTCCTACTAACACATACTCCCGCTTCTCCTTATCAAACATAACTCCAGCATTTGCCAAAGTGTCTTCATGGCTGCGCTGTATCTGCTGCTCTTTAGACAAAAAGCCATGTTCCATAGCCATTCCCCTTGCCATAAGCTGCCAGGCCTGATAGCTGTTTACTGGATCCATCTCTGCCGCTTTGGCAGCAGCTTGTAACCTTTCTATACAGCTGGATTTCAGAGGAGGCACCAGATTGAGACAGCCCAATAAAGAATGTTTATCCCCTTCAGCAATGCCATGGCCAATACCAGAAATGGGCGAAAGGAGCTTCCCCAAGACTTCTTTCTCTTTCATGGGCATATCTCCTTTGTTATAGATTTGATTTTGTTCACTTAAACTCGCTTTGTCGGGAGGAAGAAACCCACTCTGCAAGCAGGACAGGTATCTCGAATATAAGTTTGCATGAGCTTCCTGGGACATGCTGCTGATGGAGACAGGTACTTCAGGATCATTAGGAGATTTGTTCTTTACAGATAACTTATTCAGGTGAACTTTCATGTGATTTTTAAGAAACCAAGGCTCTTTGAATCGCCTCCCACAGATTTGACAGCAGTGTTCAAAGGAATCCTTGTGCTTTCTCATGTGGCCTTTCAGGAACCAGGCTTGGCTGAACACTTGGCCACACACCTCACAACGGAACTCGTTGGTGGACTGCTCCCCGCTCCCGTTGGAGCCCTGGCCCTGTGCTGACTCTGCAGTTATGTGAGCCTTCTCCACATGGCTGATCAGCTCCTCCTCCTGCGAGGCCGCAAAGTCGCACAGGGTGCACTTGTAAGGCTTGTGCAGGATCCTTATGTGCCTGTCGAGCTCTTCTCGCTTCTTAAATTTGCCTTTGCAAAACGTGCACCTGAACCCAGCTGTCGGAGCGACAACTTCTTCTTGGACACTGACTGGCTTTGGAGAGGGAACAGGGTTTGAAATGTCGGGTGTGCTGTGGTTAGCTGGCACAGACAAGTTGCAGTTTGCGAGAGGCATTGGCTGGGTGTGCTGCTGGGCTTTCACGTCAGGTCGCGGCTGCAGGAGGCTGCTCTTCATCTGTTTGTCCCGAAGAATCGCTCTCTCCTCCAGCTCATGTAAAAGCCTGTTTTCTTCTCGGACTCTCCCACGACCTTTGCCGAGGTTTCCAAGCTTATGAGTACGCAGGTGTATCTTCAGGTTGCCTTTTTGGGCTGCTCTGTGGTCACAGTACGGACACTTAAAGGGTTTCTCTCCAGTATGAGTTCGCATGTGTAGCGACAGGATGCTGTTAAATCGAAAGCGTTTTCCACACAGGGGACATGGGTACTTCCTGTTTTTCCTGGCATCATCCTCTATATCGCTCATCTGAGACATAATCCCTAGGTTTTGTCCATTTAGGAACTGCTGCAGATCCACGCGCCCATTCAAACTGGTGTCAACTTCTCTATTGAGCTGGTTTGCCAACAGTGCCATCTGACTGCTGATGGGCTGGTTTGCTATGGACATGTGGCTTTTGTCTTCTAGCGGTGCTGATGCCTTCTCCTCTGGATTCTGCCTGTTCTGGAGCTCCGGGAAGGCATGGCTGAGCTGGGAAGTGATCTGGTGCAGCTTCTGGCTCATTGAATACTGCCCATTGAGTATGGTGCTGTTGAGATGGGCATCAGCTTCTGGCACAGCTGAAGAAACACCAAGGCACAAACTAGCTTCCTCCATCTCTGAAAATCAGAAGATATTTTAGATTCAGACTGTGAAAGAGTTACAAGCATTGAATCACTGACGCACAATTTGCATTTTATGTTTTACCTACTCATAATAACACAAAAGAATTAGTGTAAAAACAATAAGAAGTGTATTAAATGCCAACTGTGCTACACAATTTTGATCACACGTGTGCTTTCATCATTCTTCATGTTTACCAATAACCATTAATTACTATTTTCAAATATGCTACAATTTAAAAATCTAATTATTACAGAAGGGGCAAAAGCTTTCACCACCTCCCTTGTCTGTCTTCTTGTGAAATTGCACCTGTTTGCATTTCTAAATCTATAGAAAAAAAATGTTATGCATCTCTCCATTTTTCCATTAGAAAAGTCAGGGGGAAAAAAAAAACAAAACAAAAACCAAAAATAGAAAGCCATTTGTAACTTTCAGTTCCATTAACCATATTCAATATATTACACATTCTACAATGAGAAAGATAGTTTTATGATTTGACAAAAAAACGATGGTATGATATTTACTGGTGTACAATAAAACAAGATAATGTTTTGGGAAAAAAAATAAAGTAAAGGACAAGCTTTAGAACAATAAAAGGGATTTTGCTTTAGTCAACAAAAAGTGCAGTAATATCTCATTAAGCTGATTAGTATGCTGCTTAGAAACAGTACTAGGTGCTGTAACACATGATTATAATCATAAAAATCCTTCAGTGTTTGCAAGTAAGCATTAACGAGGTATATTAAATTTTAAGGAGACTGCGACTAGCAGCTTTGTAAACCTCTGAGATTAAGATTTAACCCTTCTGTTACAAAATATTGTTATTTTGTCATTTTGAAACTGAGCCCATCAAAAGGCACAGAAATTATCTTCTGCCAAGTCTTTTAATTCATTGTTGAGAACCTTCAGATTTCAGTTCTTAGGAAAACTTGCCAGATTACAGAAGGAATATCTCTGTCCTTCGATGGGTAAGACATGTGATTTAAGGCACTTTGATTTGTTTTAAAGAGCTCTCTTATGGAACTAGATAAAACCAATTAAAATCTGGGGAAGGTGTTGTGGAAAGCCTCAACAAGTTTTAGAATTTTAATAACTTTCCTAATACACAGTAATGACTACAAATTGTACATACGCTATGTATATTGCAGAAAATTAGAATTCAAAGCTGTTTGTTAAACACAAGTGCTCTGCTCTGGTCTGCGTAATTGTCCACAATAATCTTCTATCCTTGCCACTTCTCCACTCTATACAGAAACAATGTATCTATAAAATTCTGTTTAAAATATAAACTTTTACATTAATAACTCTCAAACTATATGATGCTATAAGGTTATATTAGAACATAATTAAGATCTGTGTTATTCAGTGGAGTGATTTGAAACTTTATTCACTAATAAAATTACTGAATTGTATATGTTATTCAATAATTAATTTGGTCAACTTTCTGTTTGGCTTTAGCCAAAAGCATTTACTCACTATGCCTTCTCCAAAGGCTGCAGGCACACTCCAGGTGGACACCATTCCTCACACAGCTTCATAGTGGCCACTCACTAGACAGTTTGAGGCCCAAATCTGGCACATATTTTAAATGCATGTAGTTGTGCCCATGGGAGCAGTCCAGTAGACTTCAAAGAGTGACTCTTGAAAGCAAAGCTCCACACATGCTTAAGTATTTGCAGGATCAGGGCCTAAAAAAAAAAGCATGGGTGGTCTCCAAGAGGAGACTTGTTTGGTCCTCGACAGGATGATTGAGGTTGTGATAAGATGCAGATCTTGTAACAAGTAAAGAGGAAAGTGTATATTCATATGTATTAAAGATGAACATGAGCTACAAAATTTTGCTTGGATGTAAAGCAGATCTTTTCCAAAGTTTAACAGTGCCCAGATTCAGTTTTTATTTTGGGGACACATTACTTACATGCTGTCAGTGTTATTATTTATGAAAATATTACTGAGATCAAGCATATAAAAGGAAAAGGCTTATATCTATAAGCTAAGGACTGCACTTAAGTTTAGCTTACAGTGTCTGATCTCTGAAGGTCGGGGAACATAGGCCATGTGTTCACCCAAAGCCGTGTAGGAAACAAGTAAAATTCTTGGTTTCCATGGAATTTTTCTCTGCAGCAGATCACAATCATTCAAAATGTGGGTACAGACAAACACATTTTTTTTGAACATTTTTGAAAGTTTGCCTGACTTTAGAAACAAACAAAGTTTAATGTTCAAAAGGATTAGCTTAACATCTGAGGGCTGTCGTGCTTAGGCCTGCCATTGCCTGAATTGACTGAGACTTTTAATATCTGCCTATCCACTTTCTAAAAATAAACAAATAAATAAATAATCAATCAAATCAAAACACTCCCAAAAACAAACAAAAATCAGAAAACACTTTCTGTCTGGAATCCACATCCCATAGGTGTTATTTCTCCTCACCGTGCTTAAACAAGCCACTTTGGCAAATGAGAACATAAAAAGTCAAGAAATGCATTGCATTTACAGACACATACTTACATACATACATTGAGGAGGGTTTAGAAAAGTCTTTCTGAACTGTCATTATTCTGTAACAGCTTGAAAAACGCAGTCTAAGTTTCATTTATTCAGTTGACCTCAATGGGAACTGGTGCCTTTACATGCTCAGGAAGGTTTGGGTAGTTAATTTTATCATTTTATGCTCTATCAAAGTTTGTAAATGCTGACAGATCCCACTGGACTTTATTAATTCTGATGTTTAACCCTAAGCATCAGTTCAAACGTATGGTTATTTGGATTGAGGAG
>WHYT01013240.1:38475-75975 GCA_009806455.1 Tetrax tetrax
CTAAACCTGTAATTCTTCATGTAAAGAACCATAACTTTGCATCAAGTCTGGAGGGCCTGACCCACACAAATTGATCTTTTGGCATCGGAAATTTTATACGTTTTTGATGAAATATACAGAAAGGTCAGCAAAGTCTCTGCATAGTAAGAAATAACCATCTGTAAATGCCGCATATTGGTTGCCCAGAGACCCCATCCCTGGAAACATTCAAGGCCAGGTTGGAAGTGACTCTGCGCAACCTGATTTGGTTGGAGATGTCCCTGCTCCTTGCAGGGGTTTGGACTAAACAGCCTTTAAAGGCCCCTTCCAACCCTAACGATTCTATGATTCTATATTCTGGTCAACTGGATTTCTAGGATCCAGCTACCATAATCTCAAGATGCTACAGTTGTTCACTTGAACTGTATTCCTACCCTCACCTGCCTCAGCTTCCTGGAGTCCTGGCTCTGGTTCTGGATTATCTCTTCTCTTCCCCTCTCCTATCTGGTTCCACTGCAAAGAATAATGGCGGCATTCAAAGTACTGCCTTGTGAAATTACTCCTCCAGCAACTCCCGGTCAGTGCATTTAGGAACACAGAGACCATGCTCTCATGTAAATCAGACTCTCTGTATTCTTCAGCCCATTCACAGCAAAACCTACCAAAATCTCATCTTGTATCCACACGCAAGACAGAAATAAAACTCCTCCTCATCCATCATTCTACTATGAATTATATAACCCAATCTAATTTACCTAATTCTCTAAAAAAAATTAGCAATTTCATTCTCTCCCTCTTTATCTATCATCCCTGTCTAGATCCATGACCAGACAGCATTACACGAGGTGGGGTAAGGGGCTTTCATTCCCCAGTGAGCCTCTCGCTTCAGGCCTTGCAGTCAAGGTCCCCAGCTTGCTGTCCTGGTGGTCACTGCACAACCTCTTTCCGTCAGCTAGGACCCTCTCTGAGGGTCCGGCTGCTCTCCATAACACCCAAGAGGTTCTAAGGTGCTTTTGCACCAGACATGCTCACAGCCTTACAATCATCCTGCTTCCACATGGATTTCCCTGTAGACACAACCGTTGCCCTCAGACTGGCCCAATGTGCGATTTTACTGTATCCATCCCGCCTCACTAACCAAATGCTAAAAACCCTGAAAAACCCTGAAAAAACTCACATGAATGGACATCATTTATCTTTAAACAGATAACCAGATAGTGATTTCAAGCATTTGACAAAATAAGTATTTTTCTTCATTATGACTTGCCCTTCTTGCCTCCCCAAACCAAAACACTAGGTATTAAAAAACCAAAAATTCTGTAAATGCTAATTTGTAAGTGCTGATGTGATGCTTCACGCAAGGGAAAATTCTAGCTCTCAATTTTTAAATATGTAGTCTATTACACTATTTTTGTTACTCTGATCTCTCTCCTAAGGAAAACACAGAACGTTTTGCCATCACTTGCACTGGGAACAGAAGCACAATGTTCTCTGCAGTTAGCCTATGTTTACAAAATCAACTGCAAATCAAATTTGAGATTGTTAAGAAATTCAAAATATGTTTGTTGAAATTTCATGTAGTAAATTTTTGACCTTTAATTATCTCAAATGTTTTGTAAAGACAGTGTCCCCCAAGATGTCTCACCGTACAGAGCATGCTGGTATCAGGAGTTGCTTGCGGGCTGCCCTTCCTAACCTAAACAAACCCTCAGCTCTCGCCGCTTCAGCCAGAAAGCCCAGTCCTCACCCTGCCACGCGTGCACAGGCTGCAAACCAGCCTGGGCAAAACTGCGCAGGGCAGGGCAGGAGCGGCCCCTCAGTAAGACGCAAGCAAACCATCGGGCCACAGCCATTTCTTGTGTGGGGTGTGCAGTTTCCCGTTTCTGTGAGGAGGGTACTCAGTTTATGCAATTCACCACTGGATACATATATTATAAAAATACTCTCTCATCTCCCACATGAAGGTACAGTGGGACATTCCAGTCCCTTTGATGATACTAATAGTTATTTTGATTTCACTCACATTTCTGCCCTCAAGACTATTTCCTGTGATATCACTAACGAAAGTTCTGACTTTAGCCATTTCAATTGAACACACAGATCTTATTTAACTATTTGAAATGGATTACTGGAATTTAAAACCAATTATGACACCAGAAATGCCTGTCATCACAACTGCATTAATGTAATACGAGCAGCTTGGCTTCCTTTTGCTGGAAACAGAGGAAAAAAAAAAAGATGGCAAATAGAATAAAGATGTTTAAATTTAAATATATGCCCCCCCACACATGTAAACATATGCAGACACATACATATCTGCACACGTATACATATGTGCATACACACACCTGTTATCTTTGTAAACAGACGGACCAAATTCAGCTCTTATTTACACCTGTTCGTTCCTACTGGACACACTCACTAAAGCGTTTCCCTCTTCACTGCCGTAGAGAAAACAGTCATTTTAAAAACACTGTTGTGCTGTTATTATAGCTTAGATTAGGTTAGTTAAAAGATTTACAGTTCAGTAAGCAAAGTAATGCTTTACAAGCTCACATGTTTAAACGACAAGCTCGCTCTGGCCCTGATCCTCTGAGCAGTTAAAGTTTCACACACTGTTACTTACGCTTTCAGAATATAGACCTGGTATTTATCTTTCCAGCTAGAAAAATTCACATTTATCTACATTACCTTGCAGTCCATTGACAAATTCTAAATAGTCCAATACAGACTGCTTCAGTTCTTAGCAACTCATAAACAGGTATCGCTGAGAAACTTCAGAATATATATTGAATTTTTATTAAATATTGTTCTTATTGTTGTAGCTGAAACAGTTTAACTAAGGCTGTTATAAGCATAATACACTCCTGTTAAGAAATACAGAACACCAGACTACTGAACCCTTTCAGGGTCATTAAACAGCTGTAAACATTATTACAAAAATAAACCAGAGATTTCATGCTTACATTTTAGCCCAGAGCTTGGTGTGCTGAGCAAGTACATTTTTTTCATCTCTTACAATCAACGCTGGTGACATTTGGGCATCCAAACAAATTACATCACAAATATTACTGAGGTGGGTAGGATACTGAGCGGTTTATTTGCCAGATGATTAATATATAAACAGTAGGGCAGAATAGATGACCTACTCTTCTTTGACTGATTTGTAGGCAATACTAAGAGACACAGATGTAAATAGTTAAATTTTAACAAAAACATGTGTGTGCGGAAGGGGAAAGATTAGCTATATTTAACGCCACCAGGACAGCATTATCCAATCTGATAAAATGAAATAAACATTAGGCCAGATTCTATTCTCATTTTACTTATGTAAAATAGAGTAACTGCATCAAGTTCATTGGAGTTTTCCTTCCCCCCCCCCCCCTTTTTTTTTTATTGGTTGGTTAAGTAGGTGTCCTGCTCCTTGGGGTATAATATAATTATATTAGGGAAATATATGGTTTCTGGAGTGTAACAGAATGTCTTTTTTAAAAAAATAAAAATTTACCTACAGGCAATATGTCCTATCTATCTGTGTTTATTTAAATATTATTAAGGCCAGCTTGGTAATTTGCTATTACTATTATACACTTTATCACATTTAAGTTTTGCGGTCATTGCAAAGCATACGTAGATTCTAAGAATCAAGAAGTGGGGCAAAGAACCACTGGAACACAGCAGGTACCACGTACTGGGTGACGCCGTGCGGATCAGCTCCCACAGTCCTGGCTGGGCTCTCCGGGTCGGGGCTGGAGCCTCCGGCGAGCACCCATCTTCCAGCACCCAGCCGCTGCGAGACCACGCAGGGGGGAGCAGGGAAAGCATCTGACAAAACTGTAGCTGCTTTGTAGTGCTGATATTTAAACAAGCTGCTTATTGATTCCAAAACAAAGTACTCCTTTAGTAACAACAGAGCCAACTCATTCCACAACAGTTTTTATGTCTTAAGGAAGGGTTAGCAGAGGGATTTTGAAGTTTCAAAAGTCATTAGCAGACAGAAAATTGTTTGCTGAGGCTGTACTGCTTTCGCTCTGGACCGAGAAGACAGTCTAAAATACCTGTTACATCTGCGGGTTACTTTCTAGCTAGCACAGCGCTTTGGACTGATAACTGATCAGTAGAAGATAAATCACCAGAACAGCCTTTGGTTGGTAGCACCCGTGGAGTGGAGGACTGTGAACCATTTGTGATCACAATCTAGGAAGACGAGCAGAGAGGAGAGGAGAGGTCATTTATAAATCTCACTCACAGATTAGAATAGAAAGATTAGAAGAATGCAGACAAGCTGTTTGATTTATTGCTACTTTGCATATGACTTAGCAAAATCTGTTTTCCTTCTTATTTATTCTATTTCACTTGCATATACTTAAGAAGTCAGATCCAAAGAAGAGAAAGATAAATAATTGGTACTGAAAGTTCAGTAGATTAAAAAAAAAAAAATTCTGCTTTTTTTTTTTTTTTTTTTTTTCCCAGGCACTGGTTGCATCTGGGATCATTATTTTCTAGCTTATAAGCACTGATTCTCATTTTACTTTTTTTCCCCTAGCATTCTCTGATGACAAAAGTAAAGATAATAGTGATACCAAAATTCAAACAGGAGCCTGATTTGTGGAATGCTTCATTAAACTAAAACTTCTGTTACTTTAGAAACAGCATTTTTTTAAAGTAAATTTGTTATTTTCATGTAATTTGGAATGTATACAACTGATTGAACTCTCCAATTTGACCAATCTCCTGTAGCTCCTATCTGATCATTCACTTTAATTAATCTAACTGGCATCCATGTCAGATTGAAGAAACCTTAAAATTAAGCTTTTAATGATCCACTTTAGTATCATGCAGTACAAATAAAACAATAAAATGTCTGGAAGACTTTGCAAAGCATTTTTTTCATTTATTTGTCATTTTTTTTGTCATTTTTACGGCATGAAATGAGCTCTGAAGCTTCTATCCTCATCTGAGGACACTGTACTGCACTGGAAGTCTATAATACTCTAACTCGTTATATAACATTTAAAATATACATAATGTTGACCCTATTAATCCTGCATTCCACACACAGGCATGTTCCAAATAAAAGGCAGTGCATTTCAGCTGGGTGAGGACAGGCAGCTCAGGCCCTCTATACCAATTACAAAGAGATCAAGCAAGAAGAGTTAAGACCACAGAACTCAAATCACAGTTTGAAACAATTTAAATCCAAAACCGTAATGCTGGGTTGATGATTTTATTTTCATTTCACAAAGGCTTAGACTTAGATTTCGTGCACAACTAAATATAATGTCACATGCACATATGTCCCAAAGATCAAAGTCTGATTGATTGTGAAATATTCACATGCGATAGCCCAGCAAGATTTTGTTCACAAGGGCACCTGTCAGGAGCATAAGCTTGGATACAAATCATCAAATAAGTATGTAAAATCATTACTAAAATCCAGGCATGCAATCAGATAGTCAGTTGTCTGAAACTGCTGGCCTGTAGCCAGCACAGTGGCTCAACAGACTAATGCTGTGGTCTTTGCAGATCCTCAGGGCCCCAGTTCAGCTCCTCCTGCTACCGGTCAGGTCAGCTGTCTGTACCTAGCGTTGGCTTTCCTGGCACTTAATGCTAGGAGCAAAGAAAAAAAAAAAGCCTTGAGTCCATAAGTTCCCTTTGACCTGAGCCACAGAAACATCTGCTGGTTGAGTCACAAACCGCTTGTTGGCCAAGTTTAACAGTAACCGATCCTGTTGCGGATCAGCTCTCTCAGCAGTAGGTGTCACTGCAATAAATAGATGGATTTCAAGGGACAAAGACACACATACCCAATGAAAATGCATAAATAGAACATCCCTGAAGAGAGAGAGTTTCAAAAAGAAGTATACGGTCCAATTAGACATTTTCTTTAACTTCATGCAAAACTGTGGAAATCAGGTGTGGGGAGAAATGAAATTGCACAAGCGGGATTGCCAACAACAACAACAAAGTAATTCTGTCCCTTAGTCCTATGTCACAGAGATCCTTTAACTCACATTAATCACCTCCCTGCAATCCCAGGTCTATTAGGTAAAGACTGTTACAGTTAAACCTTTTTTTTAAAAAAAAAAAGCTCTCTAACGAATTAAGTCATTTTCTCTAGTGGAACAAAAGACCTAGTTATATGGAAAGACACTGCACACTCAACTGTAGTTTTAGGACTTAACAAAGACCACAAGGTTAGCCTATTTTCTGTCAAATTAGAGTCTCCATACCCAACCCTATCAGCATACAGAAGAGAATACTTGTAACAGCTTTAGGGGTGGAAGAAAAAAAAAAGTCTCAAGTATAGATTTAATTAATAGCGTGCATATTTTGAAAAAAACAGTAACCAATTTATATTTGAAACAAAAATATGTGGTATGCCAAATAACATCACAGAGATGTCAGCCAAGTCTACACCATATTTGGTTTCATTATCACAGAATGGTTTGTAGGATAATTAAGGATGCTCCAAATTGCATCCTATTGAGATAGACAGTAGGTAAAGCAATGCATCACTAAACATACAGGCTCGCTGTGATGACACCAACACAGAAACTACAGTAAGTAAATGTTTTAATGTTGGTCAAAAGGAAAAAAAAAGATTAATACATTAAGCCTTGCATAACCTGTTGCACATGAAAGAGAAGATATGCAACAGTATATACTCCTGAAGTACATATATAATGCAACTGCATTTATTTTACTTCTAATGACACTGAACTGGGAACCAAGGAGAGGAAAGAATATAGAGATAATAAAAAGATAAATTGCTCCATTCTTCAAGGTCAGTATACTTAAGACAAACCAACACGAAAGAGTCCCCCCACACATGAAAAGCATAAAAGGCCACACCACATATCTGGAAATAGTTAAGCTCCTCCTTTTCCCCCAGCACGCTGCTGAAATGTCCCCAGCAGTAATTCCCACCAGCTCACATCTCGGTACTCTGTAAAGCTCCCCAGCTTCTTGGGTCACCAAAGCACACTGTGATCAACACAATGAGAGAGGAGGGGAAGGCATTTTCTGTACATCTCTTTGCTGGGCACAAAAATAGCCAACACCTTAATACAGTGTAAACACAAACAGTTAGAAACTCAGAAGTAACTTGCCCAATTTCCATGCACCTGAACATCTTCCAAGGTGAGAATGGGATCGAATTTTTCAGACTTTCAGCACTGTAGAAATGAGTATCCCTAACTGATCATTTCCACGTCTCATTTAGGAAAAAGCTCGCCATGTATCTTGACTTAAATAGATGGCTCATCCTCTGTAAAGAAGCCAGGGACAGAGTCCAGAACTCTTGACTCCCATTGCTCAGTCCAGAATGCCAGATAGCTTTCTTTTATCAAACCTAATTGACTGCTGAAAAGACTGGGTTTTTTAACTCATGACAGACATGTCAGCATTAAGTTTTTTTGTTAATATATTACAGACAGTTATTTTGTTTTTTAATAACCGAGATTCTTAGCTGTTAATCCCTTCTACCTCCAATTTCTGTCTGCTCTCCTTTCTTCCCTCAACCCAACTGATTTATTTTTCCTCTGCCTATAACATATGGACATGGTGGCAAAAAGAAAAGACATAGTTTTGGGGGTCATAGTGATTCTTAGATACAAGTAGCTTCAATGAGTTATTTTTAACACTAATTTCCATGAAAAGGATAATGTTGAGAAAGCCTCAGTTTCAGTGGAATTAGATGGAGTGAAAGAGGCAGGGATGCTAGGAGGCAGGTGGATGCAGAAACAGCAAACTCCTTGCAGAATTAAGTGGAAAAAGACAGATGAGGAAACACAACACAAACGTAGACTAAGGATAGAAAAAATATACTTAATTATCAGTCAAGAAAAATGAAACACTAAAAAACACAAATCTCCTTTATCCTTTGGTGTTCTGGTCTGTGCACGCTTCTACTGATATGATACATTACTGCTGTTGTCATTTAACTTTATTAATTGATCACTGTCATGAACACAAGAGCAGAGCTGGTAACTCTAGAAGCCACCTTGTACCTCCTATGAGGCTTTCACACTAAGTGGTTTAGACCTAAAAGGGTGTGGTTAGCAGTCACTGTGCACAGCTAAGACACCAACAGCTTGATTTTGCAACTGCTATAATCGCATCTACCCCAAGGTCAGAAAATATTCAGAAAACATGCTCTTTTTCAGACTGTCATTTTAGAGAGGCAAAAAGTACATCCATCTGCAGTACTGCTAATCACAGCCATCATTTCGGATGGCTTCTTGAGCAGGAAGACAACCCCGAACAGGAATATCTACACTAGAAGTAACTGACTTGGGAGTATTTCCATGTATTTCCCCAGCTGCTTTTTAAATCATCCCTACCTGTTGGAGTGAGATCATTCTGCCTCACAATAACCCTGCCTTTTCCTCTGAAGGATGGTGCAAAACAGCCATAACAGTTCTGCAATTAAGCCAAGGAAATAATAATCATGTCAGACAAGCGTCCAAAAAAGAGGGTCACATCTTTGCAGTATTCTTGAATGCAGTGAGGTAGAACCCGTGAAGTGAACAGAGAATCTCTTCTTACCGTTGCATGGCAAGATCGAGTGCAGGAAAGGGAATGGCTAACGTAGTGCATATATTGAAGGATGCACAGATGCAAGCACTGATCATGGTAGGACAGTACGTACGTTTAAAGACAATGGCAGCATGACCTTCAGGATCCCAACAAGCTGAGCACTGATTGCTGTTTGGGCACCTCTGCTTTATCCGGGCACAATAGCTTTGATCGTTAATAAAAGGGGCACTGAAAACTTGGCAGACACATAGCAGATAGATGAATATGGGGGAGGAGTAATGCTATAAAAATACAATAATATATTTCAAAGCTATCTGCAGGATTAAAATCCTTTAAATAATTTTGATGTTAATTGCAATATTCCAGGCCCTTGGCTGAAAAGACAACCTATCATGGCTGATAGGTGAGTGGCAACAAAGCTGACAAAGAAAGTCTGATAAATGCAATCACAGGATGACAGATCCTGGCAAGTTCAATTATGGTTGCAAAGTCAGTTGGGAGATGGACTTTGCTAGCTGTAATATATCCTTAACAGCCAGCTCTGGCCACGTACAGCTCTGACCAAACTCCTTCGAGTGACTGACAGGATCCCTAGAGGCTTCAGCCCCATGGCAGGTGGAGAGCAGCTGACAGTTGTTACCAGAAGGACCATGGACTAACAGGGAGTGCTTCATTGCGGGAGTTTTCAATACAACATGCAAATAAACATAACTAACTTTCAGTGAACCTATATAAAGTTTCTCTAATAGTCTGTGTAAATGAGCAGTTTGTGTTCAACTTTCTCCAGCTCATGTAAAACTCCAGCCAATGTTAATTTACATTGCTGCAAACCTGTGTGAATCTAGGTAATTTCAGCAAAATACAAAGCCAGACAAAAGGACTGGGCAAGACTGGGTGGTTTATTTCCAAAGACCCGGACACAGGAGGTGGTGAGTGGGCTCCCACTGCTTGCAATAGGACATCGAAGTGCTCCTCACCGCACAGGACCGAACACCAAAAGCCCCAAAGCCGACGGCATTCAGGAGGTCCCACACGAAATCTCTGTATTGCTCCAGCTGCCCACGCGGGAACTCTTTTTTTTTTGTTGTTGTACTGATTTCCAGCACCTTGCACCTACACTCACAAATAAAGACATTGCTGTATCTCTCTCTCTCTCTAATTAAAAAGATTTTCATCTCCTTCACTTTCTACTTCTGAATAGACCAGTTATTCTCATTTGATGTGAGAAAGTAAGACAGGAAGTATATAGCAAATTGTGGCTTCTCATACTTCAGTGCAAAATTATCTAAAAATTTAAGTCATATTTACTCAAAGTATTTGGCTTTCTTGCAGTTTCCTTTTTTAAAAAAAAAAGTCACAAAAAAGTCCTTTCTCAATTCAACTTTTATTTTCCTAGTGACTTTTTTATTTAAAAAAAATCACTGTATTTCTAAAGGACTTCTTTGCTTTTTCTGGATTTTCCCAAAATATTGTAAAATGACAATGCTATAAAAATTATACTGTAAAAAATGTAAGTCCTGTGAATGAGCAGACTTATTCCTTTCTATCCCGAGCTTATGAAATGCCCGTATCATGTATCCTTTATCCAACAGCAGACTCTTTTAGCTTCAATCACAGGAGCTAACAATATGTTATTGATATGATTTCAGGAAACTGTCAGCAGGCAGCTTAACTTTCAGCTCCTCAGCTACGGAGAAGCGTATGCACAAAACGTACCTGTACTCCTGCATGAAAGCTGGCAGCGACGCGTACATTCCTGTCAGCTGTCACAGCAGAATAAAGAGAAATGTAAACAGGTCTTCCTCACTAAATGCAGCCTCATACTCCTTACACAGCGAAAACCCACCTCTGGTTTCACTGGGAATTTTAACCAGCTGAGTGCTCCCTGCAAGAAGCTGGAGGAAGGAGCAGCTGGGCAGGTAACCAAAGGCACCGCTGTGTGCCCTCATCCTTCTTGCCCCATGTCCACCTCCTCTGCAGCATCAAGCTCTTCTCCTGCAGTTAGCCTTTCACGCTGCTGCACGTGAGCTTCAAGCTTCCACCTTTGCCCTCCAATTATATTGAACACAAAATCAATAGGAAGACAACCAAACAGGGAGGGTAACCGGGCCACCACCCTGCCGAGAAACAGAGGGGATTAAATGGTGCCTGAAGTTTGGTACACCCCAAGCCAGGAGCCTGGCTGCTATCAACTGGGGTGAAAATCGGGACGTCCAATGCATTTGTGCACCTGGCCCTTTGTGCTCACTTAGGGGAACGGGTGCAATCGAAATGAGAGAGAGACGAGGCTCTTCCATAAAGATACAAAGCTTCAATTTCCAACCACTTCTGCTTGAAGGAAAAATAAAGTTAGCACATAAATAAGTCCAGTATTTTCAAGTTTTATATTTATGTGCTATTATATTTTCAAGAGCTGAAGAATCCTCACAAATGTCAGAAGCCAGAACAGGTAAGCTGAAAGTGCCTCTCTCCTCACTCTAGGAAACCAGTGGTTTTTAAAACTAGTTCTCACATTGGCTTACAAGCTTTAATAATAAGAGGGTATGTTGTACTATTAGATGTTGGTCATATTTTTTTTGTCTAACAAAGAGAAATAACAGGCTGTTGCAGGAGTTAGCACAGTTTTGGTGGGTTTTTTTTCCTCCAAATGATCAGAGAAAGTACCGTACTTTAAGGATGTGCCTCACTTGCTCTTAAAAGGGTAAAACAAAATATTCTTCTAGCTGTTCTAAGCCTGCCATATAAGTATTATGCTGTTACAGATTTCAAAAGGTTAGCTTCAATGAACCCGACATCAGTATAACCCAAAATAACCCATTCAAGAGAAAAGTAAGAAATAATTGCTGTTTTCTCTTTTTTTTTCCTCAGCTATATTGCTATAATGATTTTGCATAACAGATTGAACAAAGTGCTGTTGTGACAGGTGGTAGAATTCAGCTAGTAAGCACAGAGACAGGGTTCAATTTAGTTTGTGAATCCTTTAATTGTTGTGCAGCTAATTAAAGAAGGTTCTTTACACTCGCAAGTGTTTACCGTTGCTAGTATGCATACATGAAAAATTAAATTGTGCCTTCAAGGGCTGAGAACTATAGAAAAATCATAGCTGATTCTGCAACATGCTTACCAGCTCAAAATAGCTGCTTTTCACAATTGGAATTTGTAAAACTTTTTGCTAAGCAAATATAGAGCTAATTAGAAGTGTTCGTTGGACCAATTAACATTTAAATAAATAAGCCATATTGCACATTTCACAGTCTTTATTTAATGATGCTTCTTAACTCTTTGGAAAGATTCCTTTAAGTACAAATAAGTTGTCATAAAAATGAAAGACAAAAATAACACCATAACAGTATATTCTATGCTTTTTTCTTTTTGCCTTGAAGTCTTTTCTAAAACTCTATACCTGTTACCGGGGAAGGGGGGGGATACACAAATCTGGCTCCTTCTTTCATCTTGTCAAGTTACCTTTCCACCCTTTTGAATGCAAACAGAAAAACATATTTGATTACTATATAAAGTGTTATGATAGCTCTGTTTGTTTTGCCCCATGGAACAGAATCTGTTTTAGAAAAAAGCCTTACTTTTATCTCATGAAATGGCCATTCCAGCCAAAAAAAGAAAGGTGTTCTCAGAAGAGATTGCTCTTAGAGTAGCAAAAGCAGCAGTTTGAAAGTTGCATATACAAACAGTGAGGTGAAAGTAAAAAATAAAATAAAATAAAAAAAAAAAAATCTGTTTTTCAGGTCTCCTGTTAGCATTTCCATACCAAACCCAGTGTTGTTATTATACCTAACCCCAGGGCCGCAATTGCCTGTCTCTTCGGGGTCAAGTGATATTTTGCTTTCAAAACAACTGTCTTTTAATTTAACAGTCCCTTTCAATCAATACGACCCTTCAGTCTGCGTTGAACACACATTTTCTCTCTCTCTTTCAACCTCCAAACCTCTACCTAACACAAAGGTTACACAAAAAACCAGAGGGAAGGCTTCTTGCTACTTTTTTTCCAAGACGCATTACACTACCTTGTAATCACACTAAGAGCTAACATGGAAGGACCCATTGTTGACCTTGGCTTTCAGCACAAAAAAAACCAAATTAACAAGGACCAATTAACATTTAAATAAATAAGGAAGATTAACAAAGAATACTCTGCATACCAAAAGGGTAAAATAAACTAAAGGAAAGAGTACAGTATCTCCTTCCATCAGCATGAATGAAATTCTCTGGGAAGGACGCGAGCCCGTTGGTGCATGGAAGCACAGCCTGCTCCTTCCTGTACTGGCAAGGCCTGCTGAGCACCAAAGGGGATGCAGCCGCGCGTGAAAGCAGGCAATGCTCCCGCTCTGGCAAACCCTTGGGAAAACACACAGAGATCCCACAGTCCTTCATGATGTACGTACAGAAGGAAAGGTGCTGCCCCCATCTCTGGCCTCTGCTCTGTCCCTTCCACATGAGGCTGCTGGTGTTTGTGATCGCCTACGCCCGATTGATGCACACCAAGCAGCACGTGGCTTCCAGCTCACAAGCAGCAGGCCAAGACTAGACATCTCTTGCACAGACTGCTTGCTACTTCTGATGAAATTTTTAGTGGGAAAGGTCTGTTTGGGGCTTTTTTTAGAGCCCGTAAATTCTGGTTAAAGTCAAAGAGAAGAAAAAGTGGACAAAGAACATCCATCAGCCCAAGAGAAAGGTATTTGGGAAGTCCCTGGAGATTGGGAAATCAGTGTTTTGAAATGTCTGTTCCATTACATTCAACCTGGAGCCTCCAACCTGAATTTCTGTGCTAACGAGGTAGCTGTTGTGACTACCAAGCCACAAAATATACTGGTATGAAGTTCTCAACATATTCCTGCTTCAGGGAAATCCCGTCCCTACTCAACTTTAATTTCATATACTACTTTGACCTTTTTTTTTTAGGGGGGGGGAATGAGAGGGGGGCAGGGTGTGAGGGACACACAGATATGAGAAGCTGTAACCTGGATGTAGTTGCAGGGACTCCCTGTGCCGTATGATCAGACAATGCTACGCCAGGCAGTATGAAGGTAAAGGGTTCAACCACCTTTCATCTTCCTGGCCTCTTGTTCTTCCCTCAGGGTAAATCTCCAAAGATATCCAGAATGGCAAAGTTTCTTCACCATTCTTGGATATCATCATCCCAACAGAACAATTAAATCCCCCACTTACTAATAACCTACAAAACCTGTCTTTTAAAAGGAAACTCCTCCTACACAAAGGTTATGAATAATTCTCAGAAGGTTACATGATCTATCATTCTAAGTATTTGGATCTGGAGCACTGGTTCAGGCCTCTAACTGACAGGCACCTTTATGAATAGTTAAGAGTTCACAGAGATGATTATCATGTACTATTTAAATATGTATAAAGGACAAAGATAATAACAATACTTTGCACTTTAATAGAAGCTTCTGTCTGAAATTCTCAAAGGAGAGCCAAAGTCCTCATGAATGCACACTCACAGCTCCTCTGACCTGCACAGTTGGTCACTGCTATTATTCTCAGGAATCTGGGAGGCGGTTATTGTTAGACTTCTCAAAAATGATAATGTCTGGCTTAATTTATAGAGCAACTGAAGCTTTCCTACATTGGTCACCCAAAGTGAATCATCATGGTAGGAATGTTGACTGGCGTCTTGTGTCAAGGCAGAAAGCAGCATGGTATGCTGTAAGGCGCTCTGTAGATCCTCAACTTCTGTTCTCCTGGTCAAGGAAAATCCTCCTCATTCCAGGCTGAGACACGACTGACTGATTAGCACACTGTTCAGCTGGGAGAACAGCATCTCCTGCTACTGTACAGGAACAAGTCTTTCTCTAGTCTCAAAAAGAATTTTAGATTTTTTTTTTTTCCCCAGTACTAAAATAAAAAACCAAAACAAAACAGAAAAAACAGTGGACTCTCACTTGAGAGACACACTTTCATGAAGAGCACTTTTCTGCACTTTGTTAGAATTACAGCAATTTTTTTATTTAAAAAATAAAAAAAAAAGAAAGAAAAAAGAAAAGTTTTAAGTCATCTATCGGTGAATGCCTTGTTCGATAAACTCTCTTGTCTTACGATCAAGAAGGTGGAAGAAAGCGCCTCTCTATACTATCCTATAAAATATAGAATTTTAGCCACAGGAAGATTTGATCACCTTTGTCAAGGTATTAGGAAAGTATGTTTTACTTCCAACATTATATTAATGTGTCTTTTATTATACAACTCATTGCTTAAACAAGTAAATTCTTTAACCAAGAATAAAAAAAAATGCAAAGAAAAAACCCACATCTCAAAGTACACAAGTTTTCATGCTGCCTTGTACTATACCTATTTTGCTTCAACATCTTTTAAAAATTCTCACCAGTGTCAGAGAAGCACAGTTGACTTTCAGATCTCTTGCAAAACTTGTAATAAATACAACACAGTTACAAAGTTTTCAAGAAAGAGAGAGCAATGGGGAAAATTCTTTTTACGTGACTGTTTTCAAATACCTGAACGAACTGGGAATGAGCTGGTATCATGAAATTCCCCCTGAACAGATAACTTTTCTTGAGACAAAATGCAACAATGTAGGGCACCAGAATGGCTTTGTCCACTGGACAATTTGTCCTATAAGAATGTCTGTATTTCCACTCCCTTTCATCTCTAGAAACCAGCTTATTGCAATTCCCCTACCAGCACTGTAGTCAGCCTCAATTTTTTTATTATTTTATTTTTTTATTTTTATTTTTAACTCTATTCTTTAAACCAGAATGATGAAGTTACTGAAATAACACCCCAAGCCTCCGGCTGTACTACCGCTAGCACAATAGAGCTCTGATCTCATTCGAGGTCCTACAGTTAATAACAAACAGCAAGAGACTGAATTCCCTCATCTCAAATATAACCATCTAAGTCAAGTTAAATTCTGCATAACATTCACAGATACCGAAGATCAGAAAATTGCTTCACAATAACTTATCATAGAGTAACATGTTAGCACAAGTTAACTGATTCACAGTAATTTTTAGTGTACATGCTCCTGGCAAATGTGATGTAAACTTAGTACAGCTTTCAGTGAAAGACATATTTCACTGGTTTCATTAGGGCTAAACTAATACATTGCTTCTCGCGTGCTGTGAGGCAGGAACTACTACAGAGACAGATACAGCAGCTGACAATTGGTAATCCTGGTGTGGGATCAGGTTCTGTGGTCTTTTGCCAGGGTTCAGAAAATCAGATTTTCCAAACTGCAATTTGTTTTGCCAGATTTTAGTTAAAACACCTGTGTTAAATTTTTCATGGAAACCTACAAGACTTTTCCTTAGGTCCTATTTGCCATGGAAGTCTCACCAAATGTGCAACAGTATATGTGCTGGCAAAAATAAATAGCAAAAATTACAAGATGACAAAACTCCATGACATGCAGAGATACCAAGTGGGAGATACAAATTTTAAAAATACATACAATGGACCCAATGCAAAACCAACTTGGCGACAATCTTTTCAAAAACATTCACAAACTTTGGTCCAAGCTCATGCTGAATCAGTGACAAACATTTATACTCATATATGGATCTCAAGGTGGAACTTGAATCCATAGATAAATGGAGCTTATTGATGCAAATGACAACCATATATACAGGACAAGATTTAATTTACCCCTTTTCCCTTTATCTTTCATTGCAGTCTGACACAGAACACAAAAATCAAGGTAGGTATTTAAAGTTAAACCTTTTTTCTCTGCAAAATTGCTTTCAATAACTGAAAACAATCTGAACTAAAACCAAACAACATTGTACTGCAACATATGACTTACAAAATATTTTTAAGAAAAAATTCACCCATGTGTAATTTCACTACAAGGCACACACCATTTAACTACAGCAACACTGTTCTAGAGTTTCTCTTTCTTACTCTAACAGATTGGCAAGGCTTTCACTCGTCTTTTCCTGCTCACAAAAATTTATCAGTAGTACTGAGTAGCAGTGGAGCATGAAGTTGGAATACAGGGAGAATGAGAAGTCCCACCGTACACATTACTGACTGGGTCTGTAAGGTTTAATGAATGAAAACAAAAAAAAATAATAAAAATCAAATGGAAGAAAACATTCCCAGGAGTTTCCAAGTTCTTTATGCATTTTTTCACTGACAGTGGAATGTTCTTCCACCAGCAGCACTGCCACCGTCAACTCAACACCAATTATATAGGATACACCAATGCAATAGAAAGGAGTTGATTAGAGGACACAGTGATACAAGACAGGGAAAAAAAACAGTAACAAACAACAATGCACTAGAATTACTCCTAATCGTAATTATTTTCCTATTTTTATAAGAGACTAAAAATAATATTGAAAATATCTTTGTTTTCTCTTTGATCTGATGTATACAGCAAGCTAAGATTTGGTTCAGACTGATGAATCCACTTTCTGTTAAGGTAAGACTGCATCTCATCAAACAGGAACAGGGAGCAAATACAATGCACTGTGCACACAGAAGGGGACACAGACCCTCAACAGAATCTTTTTCTCTGCAGAGAAAGTGCACCAGTTACAAAACATGCATGCACTCAAACCAGTGAAAAATTGGTATGCCTGATTTTAAGTCTTTCAGCCTTGACATACTGACCACACTAAATACTTTGTTCAGCTGCAGCCACATCTACTCAAATCACAAACTATATAATAATGAGGAGTAACATACCTGCAAAATGAACATAAAATACATTTATTTTACAACTCAGTCTGCAGTCAAGTCTGTGTGTTCCCTAAACGAAGGAAAAATATATGGGAAGCCATTTTTCCCTATTTGTCAATTGTGAATTTCATGAAGAAACCACAATGACCACAACCAAAAACAAGTACACAAGCTTCTTAAAAAAGTTCCGGTTAACAATTCCTATTTACCATCCACATTCAGCATTATCATCGGGCCTTCTGCTTATTGTGTAGGATCGTCCAGCTGACAGTGCCTATGTATCCCGAGTAACATTTTCTCTCTTGGGAACCATACACCTTTGGGATACCTAAGGGGCTCTTTCAACGGTCAAGACATATCAATTTGTTTGGAAGACTTCCTACATAGGAAAGAAGATAGTTTAATAAGCATTTACAAAAAAAACTTTTTGTAATAACCAAGCAGAATGCACACAGCGGTCACATTAATACTGCTGCTGTATCCTCACCAGATACTCACTGACTGCCACTCTGCAGCTGTGCATGAAATGTATGAACTTAAGCGCGAGCTGAAATTCCTTCTTAAATTAAGACTGCATAACATCAGCACTGCTTGTAAGAGACGTCACTAACCAGAAATGTGAGTGTTTTTCTATCATATTTAATGTTTCTGTAAGGCAGAGCATCAGTGGTCATTAGTATGTTATAAACTATTAATTGCAACAAGTGAGTTTCACCAGCTAAAAAGGGAATCAAAGTGAATTTTGAATTAGGGAACAGACAAGTTTGTTCAACACATTTGAAATCTCAAGCAGATGCAGAGTCACTTTGCAGGTACCGCACAACAGATGAGGAAAATGTAACTTGTAAACAAATACTGCTCATATTGGCTGGAGCCGTTTCTCTGCCAGACTATGACATGGTCCAGCACATGATATGACTTGCACTTTCTGGTTTTATTCTAGTCTTTTTTTTAGGACAGGATCTATCTCACCTCTTTGCAGCCTTGCAGCATCTCATCTACCTGAATTAGATACTCATCTTTAAAGAGAGGGAAAACCTCCCTCTGCCTTTTCTGTGAGGTGTAAACACAGAAAACCTAATTTGTAGACAGTATTCCCTTACACGTGCAGGAAAAATAGTGCTCTACAATCCAAACTATACTGAGTGTTGTACCAAAAGGCAATTGGCTTTTCCGCTGCTTCACCCTGAGCACTTTTTTCAAAATCATATTTTACAGGAATCAAGACTAAATTGTTACTTACAAGGTTCATTTTGTCAAGACATTAATTAATGGACTGCACATGGAAGCGAGGTGGGGAATATCGTGCATTATTCTGTTGGCAAGTGCATCATTTTAGTAATTAATGTTGACATCATTGTTTTAAAATGCATTAACCAATATAGACAACATATACTTGGCCCAGCATTCCTGGTTTGTTTGGGTTTTGGGGGGGACTGGGTGCTGGGTGGGAAAGAACGGAGAGGGAGTCTCCTGTGTCTGAGCGCTAATACTGCAGTGGGCTCCTCCATTGCCCAGTAAGGTCCTAGTCTGTCTTGGTAAGAGGTATCTTCAAGTCCAGAACTGTACCTAAAGCATATTTTTGAGAATCTAGCGTTCTTACAGACTGTCAGAGCTGTAGACACCCAAACTCAGTAACACTTTTATTTATCCTTTAAGAACCTCCATTAATAAAGTAATTACCTTCTTTATGAATTTCAGCTAGAAAAGCAGTTCATGGTAAGCTTTCACTTCAACTCCCGTGTTCAGAAAGGCTCCAGCTCCCTTTCTCTTCCTCTCTTCTTCTCATACCTAACCAATCATAGAGCTGTTCTCTTCTGTTTCCCAAATAAAGCATCCCTCTTTCCAGAGCAAATGAAAGATATGAGAAAAGGAGGAGGCACTAGTTTACCTCAGTGATGTAAACGGATGACTTTTTTTTTCCATCAGCTTGGCTAGCAGGAACTGAGAAGCTAAGAAAAAACAGTTATGCCTTTGAAAAAGAAATTCTGAGCACCTCTTTATCATTCCCAACAAGGTAGTGTCTAAGCACCTTAATTCTAAGTTTCTAGGCATGTAGGAAGTTAGTGCTCTTCATTACACAAAGCTATGGCATTTTTTAAGCTGTTTATTGACCTGGTCATTATTATCTATTTATTGAGCTCTTTTCCATGAATCTGTGTAATCCCTTTCTGAGCCTGCTGATGGGTCTCCCACTACAAATTCCCTTGGCAGCATGTTCCAGAAGTTCCCTACTCACTGTGTCAGGAACTATTTCCTTTCATCTGTTTTAAACTGATCACTTGCTACTTCCACTGGTGTTCTAGTTACGGTTTTGTGGGATTTGGTGAAAAAAAGTGGGTGAAGGTTGTGGAAATTATTTTGATGGAATTTTATGTTTGTAGCTATCCAGTTTTTCCCAATGAAAAGTAAAAGCGTCCAAAAAAAAAAAGTTGCAACACAACTTAGAATGTAAGATCCCAGCATGATGGCGTGAGGTGTGGTGAGCGCCCTTGCTAATGCAGATTTGCTGACACTGTCTACTAAATTTTATAATCTAGTCCCTGATGTTGAAAAGACAATCCACTTTACAGTATCAGACCTCTTCCATAAGCTAATAATCATCCTCTGTACACAGTCCCTCTGAATGAGACCATTTGAGGATTGATAGTTTTGTCACAACCGAAATGGTGCATCTATCATGACTGAAGTTCATTCAGGTACAGAAAAAAAACCCCAAACATTCTTATCATCTTGATTAAGAGGAAGAAAGCTAGGAAAATGTTAGAATGAAGCCTTCACTATAACTCTTTTTCAGAAATACCCAAATTCGGGTTTGAAGTCCACATAGACCTTCCATCCAAAGCCAATTTAACTGAGAGCCCAAGGAAAATACTTCCCCATCTGGCAGGGACTGTTGTTCCAAGCTGTGTCCAGATGATTCCTTCCACCCTCACCCTCCAAAACCAGAACGACTATAAAAAATACCCATTCTCTTAACTTAGCTTTAGAAGGGAAAAAAAAAAAAATCTCCCGACCATGGTTGAAGCCAAATGGCCCTTCAGGCTACTACTGAAGAATCAATTACATTAGCTGTAAGCCTAAGAGAGTCCTGGGGACAATCAGTCAGAGCCATAATAGCTATGAGGGAATTGTTAAGCAAATTGAGGGATTCTTTAGGTAATTGGGATTGGACAACCAGGTCATACTTAATTTGAAGCATCCATTCCATACAAGTGCTTCAGAGGTATAGTAGGAACTACAGACAGTAATGTCTAATTGTGCTGCTACTAACCCAACGCTTTTAAAGGGACACTCCCCACCCCCATTCTTGCGCAGAATATTTAATGGTATCGTGCACACTTTCAGCAGCTACTGCAGGGTCAAACTGGGGAGCTGAGAGCCAAGGCTCCACAGCCTTCTCAGAGAACCTGTAGTTCTTATTCCAGCCAGAGTTAGGGATACTAAATGCTCAGGGTTTCCTACCAAAACTGAGGAGAAGAAAAAACTGACAACTTCTTCAAGCTCTGAAGCGAGGTTTAGGGGGAACAAACTTCATAGGCAAGAAAACTGTCAGTCCTGAGAGGTTGCTCTGAGAGGGCTGTGCAGCCCACAGATCAAATTGGATTTTTCACCACAGGGAACTACTGCAAAAGAAAAAAAAAAAAAAAAAAAAAAAAAATAAAAAAAAAAAAAAATAAAACAAATTTAAAAAAAAAAAAAAAGAGGTATGCCCAAAGTCCATCTTCGTGTCCAGCTTGCTTCTGGAGAAACCTGTTGCAAGCTGCCACTGCTAGTATTTTTTGGCTTCTCCAGAGAGAAGAAAGCCATTTGGGTTGATACAACAGGGATTGCAGTCCCAAGAGAAACTAATTCTTTGTTGGACTGCCCTGAAGTTTCACAAGGTAGACAAAATGAGCCAGCAAACATGGCCCTAAGAGTGCCAACACCAAAGCTGACAAATCCATTCTCTTGTCTGTCTTTCCTCAGATTCTTTTCTGGATCTAATTTGAGGAAAAACCCCTAATTCTGGGTCTTCTGGCAAAGAGCATCTAAAATCACTGCTCAGAATGGAAGATTCTGCTAGTGCCACGTTTCTTTGGCAAGGCAAGAGAAAAACTGGGAAGAGAGGGATAAAGAACAGAACCTGGATGACTGAAGGGTGCCAAAGCAAGAGCTTTGCGCCAGTTGCCATTCTGCTTGAAATCTGCACTGAGGAGCCCAGTGGTCTCTGCTCCCAGCAAGCTGGCCATGGCTTAGAAGAGTTGGCTAGAGCAGACCCTGGCAGCACAGCTGACGACAGCAAAAACTCAGAGTAGCAGACGGGCCAACAGCCCATTGGTAGAGGTCAGGAATATCTGATCACGCACACTTCTGCCGTTACAGAGCTCTCACCGAGTACAGATCCAGCCTATTTCATGCTCCTGTTTTAGAGGATGCTTTAACTGCTTATCAAATCAGTTCGCATTTTTCTAGCTTTGACAGAACAAGAGCCAACAACAGACACCGGATGCAATACAACCTCTAATGCTTAGAGTTGTGACATGATCTATTCAGCCAGGCCATGGCTTTCTAAAGTTATCCAGCACAATGCCAGCAGTCACCCAGCAACTACAGCTTCTAAATAGGGAAAACATGTAAAACAAACAAACAAACAAAACAAAAAAACCACCCCAAAAAAACCCAACCAAATAAAAAAGAAGTCAAACCCCTGGTCTGGAACACACTGCCTTAACTGACGGGAGCCTTTCCACTCCACACACTACTGTAACACCAATTTAGGTGAGTGAGCCGGCAAACAGTCTCCCATGAGACCAGTTAAACAGGCTGTGGTGTACCAGCTCAATTGCCTGGACAACATCAGGAGTCAAAGCCTGGGGAGCACTTGAAGTGCACAGCAAATAACCCATCTACAAAAATAATCATCATCAAAAACAGTCATCCACAAAATTTTTGCCAATCAGTACTTTGAAAAATGAGCCATCACTTTCTGTGAAGATAATGGATGGGAATTCAATCTATGTCACAGTTATGGAAAAAAAATGCCCGTTGCTTTGGACAACAGGGATTGCTGAGGGCACAGAATTTGGACTTAATGCGTTGCAGTGTAGAAATGGCCATGGTTAGATAGCAGCTTTCTTTTGACCAGAGTGCTGCAAAGAAATCTATTTTGCATGTAGGAAGAAAGCCCAGATGAAAAGGTTGTGCCAGCAGCATCTTTAAGAGATTTTAGTTGGTGCAATCTCAGTGAAACTTTAGGAAAAGTGAAGATAATCAAAGGAGTACCCACAAGTAGAACAAAACATTTACAAGATGAGTGATAATGATCTAGCCTCTCCCGAGTCCCAGATCAACACAGGAAGCAATACAATACTGGTCAGAGGTGCTTTTTCTAACAGAAACACACTCGGCAACAAAATAATTGGAAAAGTAATAAAGTCATTAATATAATTTTGTATGTTTACAACAGACTATGCTTCTGTGACATTTACTAAACAATTTTGAAGCAGAAGTTTGGAAGTCCCATACGCTATACTGGCTTTCTACTGCTGCATGTCCAGTCATTAATCATGGTATTTTAAAAAAGAGTGTATGTAGCAGTTGTGCTTGACAGAGGCTACTTACAAAATAAAATACAGGGAGGCTGCACAGTAGATTGTCAAGATCATAAACACTGTGTATCTCAATGCTGTATTTAGATGGTCATTAGTGCTAAAAAAGGCTTCAGCCTCTCTTGCTGGAGAGGACTGCAATGGAGAGCATCTATGTGCATCAGAACACTTCACATCCATGCAATCTTTGTACAGGCAGATGAACTGGAGAAAATTCCAGATTCCTTGCTCAGGAAGCTCCGACTTAACACGTACCATGCCTTTCCATCTTGTATTTTATGAACACTGCTTTACTTTAGAATAAGGTATGTTCAAAAACTGGAATGCCACCTCAGAGAAGCTTGACTCAGCCACAAGATGGGTCCTTTTTGCCCATCAGAAAATCAGGCAATATGGACCACAAAAATGCCAGCTTCAATCACAACTGACGCTGTCATGACACACGTGGAATTAATTGGTCTAGACACTGGAATATCCCAACTGCTTCAATCCTGCTCCACTTTTGATACTAGCAGACTACCACAATACATGACTGTACTTTAGGGTCAGACTCCAGCTGCCCTCCATGTCCAGACATGGGGGGCAGGGAAAGAGGGAGATTTGGTTTGACACCCAGGAATAACTGCATCACCTTGGGAGACTGCATTTAAAGTTTTGCTTCCAATTATAATTATATTGTGATGATCACCTCCCCATTTAGCTTAATTTAAAATGCTTCTGAGTTGGAGAGATGAATGACTGGAATTATCTGGGAAGAGCTGGAGTGATGGGGGAAGGACATAAAAGAACTTTTGCTCTTTCAACTCTTGTAGTTGGCAAAAACATTAAGAAAATATTGCCAATTAATTTTCCTCACAGTGGTAACCTTTGTAATTGTAACCTGTAACCAGTTCTAACCATAATGCTGCTTGGTTCATACTAATTGCTGACTGTTGTGACCAAAACATGATAACTTTTGGTAGAGGGAGGGGAGGAGAAACACGGCACTGTTCGATCTGACCGCATGCCACTGCTCTTCCTATACAGTGTTCTTTTACTTCTTAGAAGGCATAACTGCCAAGCGTTATTGGGGCCTCAGTGCTGGGGCACGTGTCAGACACTTTCCTTCAGGGTTACAGCTAGGCATCCAGTGAGAAGAAAGAATTAAAAAAAAAAAAAAATTGAAGGAAAGTAAATTCTATTTGGAAAACAACAGCACTGGAGAGAAGCGTACGTAAGGATCTCACATTCCCCTGCTGACTCTCTTACATAGATGTTCCTCTTTTCATTTCCACAAAACACAATATGACCACTTTTAAGAATCAGGCATTAGTTGAAAATCAAAAGTAGAAAGGCAATGCCCTGCTGACACCAGGCACAATGCCCCTCTCAGACAGCGTCAGGAATGCTGCTGCTGCACTCGTGGCGTTACCACACTGCCTTCCACTACCGAGGCCGAGAGCAGCCTGGATAATCCAGAATCACGGAGGTAAAATGTCTTCCGATTAATTAAATCATTGGAATTTCACAGCCCAAAACACATCTTCCTTGCTGGCTCTTCCCCAGATGATACTGATATTCCATCTCATGACACTTTATTACTGATACATCTCTAATGAAAAGTATGGTGAAATCTCTAAAGTATAATCTGAACCCTAGTTCACCCATGCCAAACAGAGAGAACGTCTGGCTTGATGTCTTCTCTCATCACTTTCATTTATCCCATTTTACCAGCTTTCAAGGCGGCGGCTGTCTTTACCTTAGAAAGATTATTCGAGAACAGGAAATAAAACTGACCAGCAAGAAAGGAGCAGCTGCTATAACCAAACTGACGATGACAGTGCAACCATCAAAGAGAACCAAGAGATTCCTATTACCTGCTATCTAGCCATTGTCTCAGACATTGAGTACATTTTAAGTGCACAAGCTTAATTTGTTCCTGCACATATCATGAAAGCAAATCTAAAGAAAGACCTCTATGCAGACGAATCTTCAAGTGCAATCAACTAGTTGGTCTACCGAAAATGTGCTACGCCGTAAAACCGGTACAGTCAATTTAATCTAAAAAGATACATTAGATTCTTTTTCCACAGATCCTTAGAAATAGTCTTTATGCATATGAGAAATCCAATGATGTTTACAAGAATAATGGTTTGCAGCATTGGGCAATAAAGGCTGAGATTCTCTTTGCAAACAGATAAATATTTGCACACTGCTACTGTGTGACCATCTACCCAAATACTATCTGGATGCATGTACAATATAGCACATTTTGCCAGTTGCTTTATTTCACCAGTTGCTGGAACCATAATATCTGTTTCCTTTTCTTCCCTTCTAAGCTCTACTAGTCTGTAAGAGCAAAACTCACAGTCTGTACTGATACTTAGGACACATAAGTGATGCACAGGGACTTAATACTACTAAAAAGTTATACAGCACTTTTTATATTCAGAGTGTTGTACAAACATTAAAAAATTAATCCTCACAGCAACTTGCAGGATACCTAAGTATTATTTTCCAAAGCAAGGCCAAATCTGTTGTTCATCTACACACCTGCTGACATCAGGAATGGGTTTAGACCTAGACATCAGACAAAAGCAGTGAAGGACATAAGAATATACCAGAAGCACTGTCAAAATCTTGGATTAGGATTCAGAAGATCTCATCTCTCACACATTTTCTCTCTCGCATATATTTGCTTTCACTCTAATTCCCACTATCCCATGAATGCTGGGCTGTTTCTATTGAACTCCCGTAAATACTAACACAATTTAACCAGGGAGATACTGTAATTTTGAACTGGAAACTCACCCCTATTTTAAGAAGTATAAATAAATAAGGAAGCCCACCAAAATAAGTGGATCGTTTACTTACACTACCAGATCAAAACCTAACAGTAGTAACATATATCATATTTACAATACTAGAATGGCAGCACCCACTGCCTCAAAAAAAGGACTCTTAACTCTAAGAATTATTATAAAGGTTAAAAGTGCAGAATATATGGAGCTGCAAGGATGTATATGAATAACAGCACCAGTTAAGAGGGTTTTATAATGTTTTTAACATGAGTGTCAAATGCTACAAGCATTTTCTTAGGCTTCAAAGAAAAGTCTGAAATTAATAACCACAAACAATGCAGATCACAACACAGCGACTGCACATTCTGGACATGCTAGTGGTGCTTATAAAGCCTATTGGTGGTTTAAAGGCTCAAACTGAAATACTGATAAGGTTACATTACCCGTCCTCCAAAAAGCAAGGTCAAAATCAGACTAACTTCAGGAACACACAAACTGCTTGCAATGGCATACAACCAGAATGGGGGGGGACCTTGTTAATAGGTGACATTGGAACCACGGGATGGACGGAGAGAGAATCCACCCAGACTTTAAAAGGGTGCAATTCTTACCACAAAACCATCGCGAAGAGAGAGCAAGAAGCTAGCTGAAGAGCATGGCCGCTGAGGTCTGAGATCAGGATGGCGGTCAGCGCTGGGGTTAGCTGCTCACAAGCTCCATGTGTCCCTGAAGAGGGCGGTGCTCACACAGCAGCTGGCAGGGTTTATCTGCTCAACTTTCTCCAGCCCAGAACAACAGCCTGGCAGCCTTCTAGCTCTCCTTGCTCTCAGATGTACCTTTTTCTTCTTTTATGATCAACAGTCCCAGGAGAGACTTCAGAGAAAACATTCGCCTCAAGTACGCAAAATACTCAAGAGTTAAGTCTGGCATTTTTAGAATACCTGCGGGTAGTCTGGCAAATCAAGTATCCCACATTCACCCATCTCTAATGATGATTATTATGCACCAACAGCTGTCTACAGTTCAATGGATGAGGATCTAATTGATCTCATTACCTCCCCCCATATAAAGTGAAGAGCATCCCTGCTCTGTGGGTCTGGGGATCCTATGCTGACTGAGGGTCTTGTGCTGAAGACCTGGAAACAGACTATTTGGTAGTGCTGGTACTTTGTTTTCAGCTGGTCAAAGTCCACAGAAACAAATATCTTGTAACATACTGCATTATATATTACAATGTGGCTTTTGTCTTACCGGTTTAATACTGAATAGCTCTGATAGCATTCATATGAATATTAATTTTGTAATAAAAAGCAAGAGACTGGTGTATTAGTTATGTGTTCTTTTGTTACTCTTAGTCTTTAATTATTATTATTAATGCTATTATGTCCAATTTCCCCTCACCTCACTCACCCTCGCAGTCTCCACTGCGGTGCCCTGTCTCAGGCAGCGAGCTCCTTCTGGAGCCAACAACAATGTTACTCAATTAACCCTCTGGCAGGGTACGCTGCAGTATATAAACGGTGCGGCTTCCTCTCCTGCAACTCTCTGAACATCATTTCTGTCCTGCTCCCTACCATACAGCCAGGAACCTGAACCACTTCCTTTGGCTTGTGTTGCCTTCCCGGCCCTGTACACGGTTTGCCACGTGGCAGGTACAGCCAAAATATTTACACTCAGGTGCTTGCGTGAGATGAATCTGTATTTCAGATTTTAAAAGTTACATTTCCAAAAAACCAAAAGTCATTTGCAGAAACAAAAGGCCTGAGTCCACCCCTTTAGAGTGGGTGTAAATCCTCTGTCTTTAATAAAGTTATACCTGATTTATAACTGTAGGAGAGGAGATTCTGGCCCATAATATAATATAAAACACTCAGCTTTCTGCAGTTTGCTTATTCATAAGGATTACTCCAATGTCACTGTGGAAAAGATGCAATGAAAAATACCTATTACTCTGCAGCTATGCAACTGCCAACTCGCTCTTGTTTTGAAAAGAATACTACTGTTCATTTGCTAGTCTACAGCAGATATATTTTTAACATAAAAACACTATATTTAATTGGTTATGGATCTCAGTTCTTTTAGCACTACTGGAAATCACACAAAAACACATTAGTACAGAGCAATTAGTGCAATGGCAGTAAACAACTAAGGCACTATTAAGCTGTGGGTGATTAAATAGTATTACTTCTTTATTTTTTATGATATTAGACTTAGAGAAGATTTTAAACATATATTCCCGTTAATATTAATAAATGATAGGAAGAGCAGGTGTCTAACTTCCTTAAGACGACTGTCATCAGGGCACTTCAGTTTATAAGAAAGATTTTCTTTTAATGGAAAATCTGTCTCTTTATACGGTGTATCACACTATTTCTTATCTCACTACACTGGGACATTTATACAGTAATATTATTTAATGGGAGTTATGAAATCACACACTGTTCCTTCAGAAAATAATACCCGTATCTCTCCCACCAAGGAACAAAGAGCTACCAAACTCCCCAAATAATACGCAATTATTTATATCCGTGCAAAGAACAAACCGGGTACTATTTGACAAATTTACTACAATGGGCTATAACAAACACTGTGATAAGTTAGCTTGAATGGCAGTAACCTTCAGGCAACATAAAAGACGAGAATCTGACCCAAGGACAGAACCCTTGTAGTGTACCTTTTTAATCTGCCTAGCCCTCGCAATCTCTCTGGACTCTGTACTTGTTTATAGATCATCCTCATGGTCTGGCACATCTTTTCCTCGGCATCTGATTAAGTTAACAATGTGCTGCTATTTGCATGCAGATTTGCCAGGCCTTTCTCTACAGCTGCTCCCAAAGACTTGGTCTTTCTCTGTAATGTGATAGCACAGCAGTCAGTAAATGCAATCTTTGTCAAACCCAGGTGTGCTCTTGATTTGGTTCTCATTCGTTCCAAGCAATTTTTCTTTCTGTAGCATTTATAAGGCTCTGTTATAGTATAGCCACATCTGGAGCTAAAATTCTTCTATTAATTATATACTTTTACCACTATAAAGACAAATTCAGAGACAGCTACTAACATTTTTGTTGTTGTTCTTATTCCCTTTTTGACAGCCTCTATTTTATTTCTGTAGACATTTAATTTTTAAAGCAGCATTCCTGATTTTTACTTCCTTAAAAAAAAAAAAAAACAGTAATGCAAGCAGGAAATCTAAATATTTAGTATCTCTATAGCAATATAGCAAAGTATAAAGCTTTTTTTTTTTTTAACCTTTCAATACTTCACATACAAATACGGTATTAGAATAACATATCTGTTTCATTAAAAGAGTTACAATCTACTTGGGAAATAAAGAAAGTGGTTAAATAAAAACCAAAAAACTTACTCAGTTCCCTATTGGACGCTGGTTCACATCACAGAATCACCAAACAATTTGTTCCCTCCACAGTCAAAAAGCAGAACCAAATTTGATCAGCATGGTGACTTAAATGCTGTATTTTCTTTGTGGAATGAGGGTAATTTTTCAAGATCAGGTTTGAAGTAGATTAGTGCAGAAATATGAGCTAAGCCTTCACTCTTATCATCTGAGTATGGATAAAGGATGTATTCACCCAAGAGCACTGCAAGTTATTTTCTAAGAAAAATTTTTCCTACCTCTTTTTTTCATGTGTGTGAGTACAGAGATCATCACAACGAAGTAATAAATGGAGACTAGCAAACAGGTTTGATAAGTGAATATTTGCTGCATAAATGTACATTTAAGAGGAAAGACTGGAAATCTTATTTCTTAATTTTAAATCTCATTTATGATCTAAAAGGTAGGCTTCTTTGCTAGGTAAATACCTAAGGTCAGCATGCTTTTAAATTACAGGATAACTACAAAGAAATACCAATCCCCTCAAATGGGGAATGAATTCCATCTGACCACATCATCCTTAGGTGGTCTCCTCTAACCATTGGTCAAGTGAGGTTAACATGGACAGAGCGCGCTGAGATCCTGACTTTAGTATGAATTCTTCTAAAAGGGAGTATAAATGGTAAACTTTTCTTCCCTAATCATATTTCTTTGGTTTTGCTCTCACTGACTTCTTACATATTTGTATCAAAATAAAATAAATGCAAACAGCCTGTGCAGCTGAATTCACTGAAGCGCTGATGATTTCTGAACTATTTTTCTTTAATAAAATTATGAATAAAAATATTGAACTAGCTTTACCCATGAAAATGAAAATATAGCTGTAATGTTCCTCATGGCAGACTTTTAAAACTATTCTATTGAGGAATAAGCTTTTATTTATTTATAGCACATTTTATCTTCCTAAATCACTTATTTCAGATTATTAGCTTGGCCTTATATACACACACTCCTTTGCACACACACGTAAACACACGCTCACATGCACACACACACATATACCCACGCAAAATGGTAACAGAATCAGCAGACACACAGAAGCTGTGTAACCAGATTACATCACAGGTTACGATGGAAATAAATAAAACAAAATCTCTTTTGCTTCTATCGCGTGGTATTTCAGTGGTGATGGTTTGACTTTTGGCCCACACACATATGCCAATGGCAAGGCTAACTCTAGGGACTAACAAAAAAGAATGTGTGTTCACAGCTGTACAGTACACCAATACAGATTACATGTTTTCAGTGTTGCGGCCACAACAGAATGCTAATTAACATACTGGAGTGATGAGAACGGCTGTAAGGGCCTTATTGTTCCATTATTTCATGCAGCCCAGCTGCCTTTGTTTATGTCACTTATCCTCTCGTGCCACAGGTTTTTACTCCAAAAATACTATCCCAATACAACGTTAATATTTAAAAAACAAAGAGATGGCAGATTGTCATTTTTGTGTCAGTCTCAAACTGCAGAACTGTTAAGCTGTTCTGGTTCGGTATTTAGAAATAATTTAACAGCCATATTCAGACACTGCCTGCATTCTAACATAATGGCTGAATACTTGAACCAAGCAAATGCATAACTATCCTGACATCACTTATGAGATTTAGATTGGTCAGTTAATGGAAGTCTTTACCAGAATCAATACCATAACAGCTTCTTGAAATGAACGTGATTTTTTACACAGAGTGCTGTGAACAATAAGTACAGAAATATCCTACCTTTGTATACAGCACAAAGGAACTGGGATTTGAAATTAAGAAGCAATTACAGTTTTTTTGCAAAGTAATGTTACAGTTGATTATTAGAAATAAACACATACAAAATAAGCACTTTTTAATAAATAGCTGGAGAATATTAAAATTCCACAATCCTATTATTCCTTTTTTTCCTACTTTTTTAACAGCCATTTTATCTGCTAGCTTGGTTATCATGTTGCTGTTAAGGATTAATATTGATGATTGTTGCCAACAATGGTTAAATATTGCAGAAAAACACTTTTTATGAAAGAGATGTAGCCCTATCTGACTGTAAGTAATATTAGTTATGCCTGCTGCTTTGACTTCTTTGATTGATTTATGAAAAAAGCAATGTTAAATACCATTATTATTCTTATTTGTATTACAGCAGGGCCTAAATGTCTTCGCTGATATTGGCCAGATTCAGATCCGAGACCCTGCGCTATGGCTAGGGAGACAATAACTTCATCGTACAAAAGAAGAAAACAATCCTTGTCCTCGGAAGCTCACAACTGTCAGCTCTGATCCTGAAAGCATTTATGTGCCTGAACAGAGGAATCCACCAGTATGGCGGCACTGGCTTTTGTGAAATCAGGCACTGGGCTGAGTTTACTTAGGGGTTTAAAGAAACTAGTAAGGTTTTATTTAGCAGGTAGCAACAAGTGTGCAGCTTAATGTGGAAAAAGTGTGAAATGAGGAGGAAAAGAACCAAAACAAAACCAAAAACCACTAGTCAAAGAAAATCAGGGCATTGATGGTAGAAAGTTCAATGTACTGCTACCTGGTTACAAGTCAAAGTTTCCTTCCCTCATTTACATGGTATTAAAAAAATGGAAGCATTAATGGTAAAGAGGTTTCCAAACCATTTATTCCATCAGTTGCCTGTAATTGCTGTCAGAGCTCCAGCTTGGCTAGAACCAAAAGTGTTAATGGTGCATTTCTCCCTCAAATTTAAAAAAAAAAAAAAAAATTCTAGTTCCAGTTTCACAAGTTTAGCTTTACCAACCGAAAGTGAGAGAGCTAACAACATACCTGTCACCTCAGACACACCTAGCAAACAAAAAATCAGAAAGGGTAAGTCTTCCCAAAAATGTCATCTTCCTAATCAAAGACATACTGCTGTTAATCACAAAGCACACCAAAACCCTGAAAAACATCCAATTGAGTGAGCAAGCCCTAGTTGCTTTTTAATGAGTTTAACTGGTAATCTCAGATAAATGTGAAACTGCTTGAAGTGTCTGTCTTATGTAAGGCTATAATGAGAGGATTTAATGTTTTCTACAGTCTGCACAGCTAATAACGGTGAACATGCCACAGGTGTGGTACAATCTAATATATAGTAGTTTCTCAGCTATGACCATTCCCCTACTGTGGACAGAACATAGATTTTTTTTAATTGGATCCAGGAGCTAGCTAAATTACCCAGCTGCTCTGTGTTTAAGCCCCCAGCTAGTTTATATACCAATAATAATAAACTTTCTGTAATAGCAGCCCAGTCTATTACAGTGTTTCTTGCTCAAACTAAACATGGGCCACTTCAGCTATGTTCATGGATGACACCATGGGACTTGTCCCATCCTAAAACTCTAAAAACATTATAAAAAGATACAAGTAAATGCTTAATTAATTGAGTTTTGTTTTGTTTTCCAATAGGATGATCTGCTATTTTATGATACAGGCACACAATATCATAAGCCTATCAGGTGGGAATGCATTGGAAAGTTGGCTTTTTATTCTGGCTTATTTACCACAACAAAGTAACACCTAGTCACAGTCAAAAATTGAAGTACTGACAATGGCTTCTTAATAAATTTTGCCTGCTACAATTGTAGGTACTAAAAAACTTCTCTCCAGATAATCCACTCATGCATTTATTTTAAAAAATAGCATCTAATTATGACATCAATTAAATAAAATTGTTTACAGTACGAAGTAGGCATGTTGTTGGAATTGTGATAGTCTATTCCAAGAATGGCAAGTGTTATACAGAGCTGTGATAGCTTTTACCAGACCAGCCAATATAATCGTGGAAAAAAAAAAACCCAGACAAGATTTTGGGACCAGAAGGAGTGGTTTGCTCTAAAACGTAGCAAGTTTTTCCCTGCAGAGATATCTGTTGGATTACTAAAATGTTACCTCTCTATAAACTTTGTCTTTCTGAAAACACACCACAAAAAGAATTGTAAAATTAACACTTTAAAAAAAACAAAACAAACAAAACACTAGAGCTTACATTGTGACTTCCTCGAAGACAGAAAAAAAACCTGGCATGACTGGATGGTATCCATTGCTTCCTAACTTCCAGTGAACTACTGCTTTCAATCTAAGTTTATGAAATTCTATGGAAATTAACTTCTGGTAGCTGAGGCTGATAAAAATAACAGCAACCAGGCACTAAAACACTAATAAACTGATTACAAGGTCACATAAATGGATATTCTTATAGCTGCTGGGCATAGCACATAAGTAACTTCAGGTGCAAACTATAAAATACTGCAGCGTGTATGTAAGCACAGGCAACTACATGAAGAGAGTTGACACATTTCAAAAATACATATCCTTTCTGTATTTAATTAGGCATTTAACTTAAAATTATTCCCATCCTAGCTGTAGATTTTAAATCGCTTTTAGAGCAGAATCTACCGAAGCCTAAGAATTTTGTAACAGTGGCTCCAACTCAGCAAGAAAACCTTGCCACTTTACATAGGAGCTGCACGACTCTCCTACGTTATTTACCTACGTCATCTACAGCATCCTCACCCGACAAACATTTTCAAAATAAACCTCAAAAAAGGGTACTTCTGTTTCCATATTCATTCCCAGACAAATCTCAGTAAAAAAACAGACTTGGCTTGAAAATCCTCACTTGCAGACAAATCAGTCCAGGCACTATATAGCTGTCACAAGGCTGACAGCTTATTGTATGGAGGAGATCATACCTTCCCACAGAAAATCCCATGGGAAAGGCTGGGAATGAAAGAAATCCTGATGTGATCCATCCAACTGAGCAGGGCAGCAGTTGCCTTCTGCTGAGAGGACTGACCTGGCAACCCCATCAAGCCTATCATACTGAACCCTGCCCTGGCCCTCCTCTCTCCAAAATACTGCTGAAATGCCTTGCTCCACACCTTGCCCAAGCCCAAGCTCCTGCTGCTCCCCTGTTCTGTGCCATCTCATGCCACACAGAGCTATCACTGTGGTCTGCGATGAGCTAGCCACTTCAGTTGTACATGTGGTCATGGAGCTGGAAACCAGCTGTGACGCAGCACAGAGGAGTCCCACTGGAAAGTGCCCTCTCTAGCAACAGCCAAGCATGATGGCCCTCTCCTCACGAGCAAAATTTGTAGCTGCTCCACAAGGGAAGCAGATAGCAAGTCAAGGACATCTGCAGAGGGGCTTTGTGCCTCCACACAAACTCTAATCCAATTACAGCCATGCTTTCATGGATCCGTAAGAGGCTCCAACAAAAAGATGGCTTAAGGCTTGAACTGTATTCATTTTTCCTGGTCTTCATGGACTAGAAGTTGATGATTTGCAGCTCCCTATAGTTTCTATCCTGTCCATCCCTACCTGCCAGTCTCCACTCCTTCCCCCCATAGTGCTCCACCATCAACCAGTTCTTCAGATGCTTGCCAGCAATCTCCTTTGTTCTGCATCCAATTCCAAGTGGCTGTACATAATAAGAATTTCATTCCCATGCTTGTGCTTTCTGCCTGGGAAATTGAATCCTTCAATGCCATTATCCTTCTATACTGTCCTCAGACTATATGGAAAAGCTTCCATAGTAGTCCAGAAAAAGGAAACCTGCTACAGAAGCTGGGCCCTCCACCTACAAGACTACGCTTTCTCACATCAGGATTCTCCTTCTCTGAGAAAAAAAGCATAGTGTTTTCTAGTGCGCAAAACAGGATTTCCAGACTTAAATATTATGTCCCATGGAGCATAAAGCATTCCCTTGCCCTTGGCCTTAGAAAATCCCAAAGCCAAGGGAATCCTGGGGCTGCGTTCTGTAGCTGAGGAAGCCTTATTCTGAGCGGGCTCACCATCTCCTGAATGACCCTGGTAGACATGTGCTTTCCATACCAAATCACAGGAAATGTGATGGCTTCATCTTTTTTTTTTTTGTTAAGTTTTGCTTAAGTTGTTTGGTTTCTTTTTAAGTTTCATTTAAATTTGGGGTTTGAGAGAATCTAAAGATCTGCAGAAGTCCAGTGATCTTGGCATGAACTCAGGAACACCGCATTGCTGAACTGACACGGCTGTCGTTCAGCCACCGATGTCCGAAGCCACATTCCCACTAGCCAACTGAGTTTTTTCCAGTGCTCACAGAACACCCAAAGCATGCACTATTAATCAACTAATGTAAACCGTGTTATGCCTTATTATATTACAGACACTGGATTTCTGTGTTTGGTGGTATGATCTTACTGCTTCAGAGGCATATTTTTAAAGAAAACATTGCTTCAGTTGGGGTGGATTTGTGACTTGCCAAGCATAAAACATGCATCAGCCTTTTAAAACCACCAACTGGCCTTACCATAACACTGTCCTTTAATGTATATGAAGTTATACTTTCAAATACACATAACTGAGTGCCCAAAATTCCTTATTTGAAGAACAACAAAATAATAAGAAATAATAATTATAGCAATAACTGCTTAGTGTTTGTATGATAAAAGTGCTGAAAAGACATTAACTAATTAGTGCTCACAACACCCATGTGAGGCAGAAAAGTATAATTATCCACATGCTACAGATGGAAAACTGACAATGTGGAGTTACCTGCCTTTCTGAGACATGCATGAGGGGATAATCACCTAATGCAAATTCATCAAAAACCCTACAGGGAAAGCACCAGTACAATGGTCACACAGGTTCAGTTCCCTCCCTGTGAGCTCTGATGCAGTGAGCGTGCATGACGGAGAGAAGCAGAATGGAGAGGTGTGGGACAGACATACATACCGTGCATCTAGAAACCGCTCAGAGAGGAGATAGAGACAGCTGCACAGATCATTAAAGGCAGCCTGATTACTTGAGCTTGACACCTTTTCCTAGAACGTCACTCACGGTGATGGGGTAGTAGAGCCAGGACGGGAAGCCAAGAGGCTTTTGCAGGAGGAAGACATCTGTACCGAACCCAACTGAATACACAGCTTTTGCAGCACAACCTTTGACCACATACTTAAGATTCAAATTAAACACCTGGGGTTTCCTGTACTTTCCTTGCATCTCTTTTAGGAGTCAGGTAGGCTGGGCTTCTTGCACATGGTACATTCTGACAATGGCTAACTTAGCAGGTTGAGGTTTTGGGTTGGTTTGGTTTGGGTTTTTTGTTGTTGTTTTTTGTTTGTTTGTTTGTTTTCTGTAAGACTCCTAGCTCAATTCTGTCTAACCAAGAGGTTTGGGTGACTTGCATAAAGCACAGATAAAACTACTGCTACCAATCACAGTCAGAGGCTGATCAAAGCCAACATTCATTAACTTTGAACACAAAATTGTCTGAATCCATCAGCAACTGCAATGGTGCCTAATTAGAGAAGGCATCGCCTATTTCAAAAGCCATGCTATCTAGCTGGACCACTGAGCAGTAGAGAAAAGTAACGAGTAGCAAAATCGCATATGAAGGAATTAAAAAAGCACAGTGATTTCACTCTTTATGCATGGCACAAGTTATTATCTCAAACAGTGACATCGATAATAGGGGCCTTTATTTAGAGAGTGCTGAGCTTCAGCAATTCCCATTCACTTTACGTGGAATTGAGGGTGCTCAGCAGGACTGGGAAAAAAAAAGTGACCAGCTACACATTGTAGTGTGTGGTCCAGGAAGCTGGAGAGTGCCTGGAGAAAAAGGAAGAACCATAATTAAATACAAACCTAATGGAACACGGACAGCCAGGATCTTGTGTTCTCCCCAGTAGCACTTTTACCAGGGTGAAATGGAGCAACAATAATCTGAGCTTTATTCCGTCTAGTGCCCCTTCCACATAAATATTCTAGGAAAAATAACAGCGAAGCTATCAGTCCCAGGAAAGAAACTGCACTGAGGGAAACCCAAACAAAAGTTTTACTTCACATTAGAGATAAAGAAATATTCAGAACCATTTCTCACATACATTCATTGATGTCACAAAGGGGTTTTGTGCTGTATGTTGCCCTTGCACTTTCGCATTTCATCTTTGAGTACTCCAGCAAACCAGCTTCACTAGCAGGAATGTTTATGAAAAAAAGGAGGTTCAACAACTCGTCCAAGTAACCCTGAGCTGCATATTAGACTGTAACATCGAAACACAGTGATTCCTAATGGCTTGGCTGGTGTAAGAGGCTGACTCCCGTGAAACCCCACCCGTCAGCAAGCAGAGCGCTTGCTGGAAACAGTTAAGTGGGCTCCCATGTGGGCCCGGAGCAGGTGGTGCATTATCCCAGCAGGGTGAGGAGACCGTAACGCCCTGGCAGAGAATCCGCCTCCTTCTCCAACAGCAGCGCTGCCATTGAACCCAATGGGGCCAGGACCTCGTCCAGCAAACGCACAAGGCAGCCCAGGAGACCGAGCTCAGGAGCACCCAAAGCCGGGAAACAGGCATGAACTGACATTTGTTATTTTATTGCTTTTGTTGCTAATAAAGCAAAACTCCAAGGAGGAGCTGAGTTTTTAGTCTATTTAGTATAGATTTTCTTTTAGAGAGCATTAGGACAGGCATCTGCTTCCAGTTACATCTATTGGCCAATGCAGAAAGGCAAACGGCAGCACGTGACTTCTGCACTGATCAGCACGGTGAATATTTACAACAAACTGTTTACAATG